>JAVJIF010019268.1:0-88294 GCA_038442645.1 Agave tequilana
CTCACACACCCCCAACCCTGCACACAAACGTACACACGTCAGACCCTAAATAACATTGAAATATTCCACTTCTGAAAATGAAGCAGTTAGGGTTAAAAATTGGAAGAAAGTTATCAATATCCTTTTGAAGTTTATAATTTTTTTTTAACTTCTGTCATTGCATGACGTTGTAATTTTTCACTTCTGACAATGAAGCAGTTAGGATTAAAAAGAAATAGAAGTTGGCAAAATCTTTTGAATTTTATTAATATTTTTACTTTACTGCTAATAGCTTGTATTCTGCTTCTGACTACCTGAGCAGATATTTTTTTCATTCCATCAAAGTTTGCCCATTAGAATTGAACCTATACTGATTATAGTGGACACTGCTCTCTAGCCTCCACTTCTTCCAAGAGGAGAAAAGAAATGGTGAACCTTTGATGATTTATTGTAAATGAAAGGTGGTATCTCAGCTGCTCCATTTTGATCTGTAAGGCTTATTGTTGGTCATCTATGTAGGTCTTGAAGTACAGTAAGCATTGTAGAGTCTGTGACAAGTGTGTTGATGGCTTCGATCACCACTGCAGGGTATAGACTCTTGGTTGCCTTCATTTTCCTGTCTTCCCTTCTGAAGCTTCATGATTAACCTACTATTTCTGTTTTTCATTGGCATCGCAGTGGCTCAACAATTGTATTGGAAGAAGAAACTATAGAAGGTTCTTCGTCCTTATGATATTCACACTTCTCTTGGTAAGCACAAGTCATTAAGCCCTCACTTCCACTGTTTACAGGCAGTTTTAGAGTTGGCCAATCCCTTCACTTTTTGGGCTCTTGCATGTATTGGTCGTGCTCAATCCCCAATTCAGGAGAACCAGACCCTTCCCTGCACCCCTGATCTTTTATCAAGTCATGTAGCTAACTTTTTGTTCCAGGTCCTTTTCATTTTGGTTGATTATTGACAGGTCTCCGTGGTTTGTCCACCTTGGCTTGAGCTTGCAGCTTATTTTACAATGGTCCATGGAATCCTTGTGCTGATACTCTGTTTCCTGGAACGGAAGCGATTCTCCGTGGAGATCGGTGCAAAGTTAGGAAGCAGCTTCTCATTGGTGCCTTTTATCATTGTGGTGGTGAGTCTAACATTACCTTCCACCCTTTCTCCTCAATTAATACGACATCTGTGGACTCTTGATTTACTCAAATCCATCACTGTTTCTTCTGACTTTGTCATATGGAATTATCTTAATTTTTGGAAAGCAACCAACCAATTTCTACTATGTCTTGTTGGAAACCTGCATTGTTGTTTATTTAATATCATATGTTTACCTGTGGCAGGCTTCTTGCACCTTCCTAGCAATGCTTGCTACTCTACAGCTTGCTCAACTTTTCTTCTTCCATGTTCTTCTCATAAAAAAGTAAGTTTCATTTATTACTCTATTATTCGGTATGTGAATAGGCTTCTTAACGTTGTGGCGGCATTGCCTTTCTTTTCACTCAGAAAAATATTTATGTTGAGAAGCAAATATTTTTAGTCTGGCTTTATGTTGTATATACTATCTTCTATTTTCTGTTAAACCAGAGAGGAATCAGTCATATGCTTGATAGTTTTTTTTACATGCAGGATACATCCTAGGCTACAAGCTATATATTCTGGCTTTCCTTCGAGGCCCTACTTTGGTCTTTATATTTTTAGTACTTGGTAATCTTTGTGATTGTGGCTATTATTTAAAGGTATCTAAAGGCAATTTTATATCGTGCTTATTGCTGTTGAGATGATTGGCCGGTCAATAGTCATTGTATTTTAGTGAGCATTGGCAGTCCTGACTGCGATGAAGTGGCCCCAAACTACTGTAGTTTGTGGTAGTTATGATAGCTTGACCATGACATTTTTGAGTATTCTGACAATATGGTGCTTTTAATGCAAAATTTTGGAAAGTATCTGAAGGCAACGGTATTGGGCTTATTGCTCTTGAGATGATTGATAGGCCAAATTAGTTGCATCAGTCAGCACTAACACCTCTTGACTGTAATGAAGTGATCCTCGGACTACTGCTTCAGTTCTTTTTGACTATGAAATATTTGAGTATTGGGCTTAACCCTGTCTCCCAACTTGACTTTATTGTTACATGATGAGTGGTGTTTAGACATCAGGTCATGGAATACACTGGCTAACAAAAATGTTGTGCTTATTTAAGTCACTTGCCAAAAATTAGGTGTCCAGTAAAGAAATGATGCGGCAATAGGTGGTGAAATAAATTCCAAAAATCTTATTTAGGCGGAATGCAAGGGAAGAACATGTTGAGTTCATAAAGACTAAGCTTTCCATCCTAAGTAGTAAAAGCATACATAATGACCCTAAAGACTGGGTGGCCTTAACTGAGACCCTATAACTAATTAGCTCTTTTGTAGTTGCAGAATAGTACATGTGTGCAACATCTCTTCACCTGAAATGGATCTTCACAAAGAGTTCAGACATCTGTGCTTCTGTTTCAGCTAATTTGTTTCATCAATCTTCTGGCTTCTTTTTATTCATTTATATTGAATTCTATTTATTCATTTATTTGTTGGGCTATAAAGAGACATCATGCCTAGAAGATGAGTGTAGCAGAGATGCGCATGCTTCGTTGAATGTGTTGTAACACGCGGAGAGATAAGGTGAGAAATGAGGATATTTGTACTGAGATAAGTGTAGCCTCTGTAGAAGAGAAGATAAGAGAAAATCCCTACGATGGTTTGGTCATGTGCGAAGTAGACCTACAGATGCACCAGTCCGACGACTAAAGCGTATCAATTTAGGGCAAGTTAAAAAGAGCGCAGGGGATACCGAAGAAACATGGATGGAGATAATACGACAAGTATATAGAAGCTAAAGGTCTTAGTGAAGGCATATTGCTCAATAGGAATGAGTGGAGAAAGCTGATCCATGTGCCTGATCTGGCGTAATTCTCTTTTAGTTCATGTAGCCTACCCCAAATACTTGGGACAAATGGCTTAGTTGTTGTTGTTGTATTGAATTCTGTTTATTGATTATGGCGGGTGGTAATTTGACAATAACCACATATTACGAGGAAACAAGAGGAAAAACATTGTTGAATACTTTAGCACTAATACATAATTAGTGTCATTGACCACTTTTTGAAGCCTGATGTTCTTTGTTTCTTATCTTCTGGTCGCATTATTATTCTAACTATTAAGAATGTGGGCAACAGGGGATCAGCACATATGACTACATTGTAGCCTTGAGGGAGCAGGAGCAGGAGCAGGAGCAGGAGCAGCAAGGTGTTGGTCAGCAAAGTCCTCAGATGTCTTCAGTGAGCTCTTATACTGGATTAAGCAGTGCCAGTTCCTTCAATGCGATTCGCCGGGATGCATGGTGTACTCCCCCCCGGTTATTTCTTGAGGATCAGGTGAGATTTTCATGCTTCCTACATGCAATTTCCCCCTCCTAAATCCAACATGGCCTCAGCACGTTCCATACATGTCAGGCAAGAGCCTTGCAAGTGTTTGTGTCTGACACATGTCAGACAGAGTCGACTCATTGTAAGGTTGTCATGCTTCCTTGTAGGTCATTTAGATTTCTATTTCATGGATCTAATTGTTGAAGAAAAGAGGTTCTCCTGTTTTGCATCTTCTTACATTCAGGAACTAATGCTGCCATGTTCATCTTTCTGCAGTTTGATGTTGTCCCTCCGGGGGTGGGCGTGCCCTTAAAAGCCACAGGCAAGAAGATGATGCCAGAGGAGTCAGCCAGGAAAAGAAGTGCTGGAACTGTAAAAATTAGTCCGTGGACTCTAGCACGTCTGAACGCTGAAGAAGTTTCCAAAGCCGCACAACAGCAGAAAAATCCAAATCCTTCAGCCTGTTGTCAGACGAGAAACCCTACAAGGTCATGAAACAGATAGCATCTTTGGCAGCGGCAGTGGAAGGATGGTTCCCATCTTGCTAGTCAAAGGAGAACAAGCAAAAGAGGCAGACTCCTGACAAATTTCGAACCCCATGCAAAAGTTCTGATAAAATTGTGCTACCCTCAGAGGTATCCACTAGCTTAGCTCCCCTCCAGCTTGCAGCTAGGAGTGCTTTCCGAAGTAGCCGGGCCATGTCTTCTACTGGATAGCTGCTTCATCTCCTGATAGCAGTGTGGAGTCACCTGACCTCCACCCTTTTCGGGTCTCATCCTCAGGAGCTGAAGATGCACAAGGGCTAGTGCCACTTCCATCTGGAGTAGGTGCACCAGGGAAGGGGATTCAACTCTGAGATCAACCCAGTGATGGATATGAAGCTTCTGGAGGTGAAGATAGCGATGGGGTCCCGTCCAGAATTGTGCACAGATCACTCAATTGGGCTAACCTCCTCTTCAACTCAGGCCGTGGTGACACAATTATGAATCGAAGGCGTCATCTTCAACTGGTCTGCAGGCTAATGGCAATGGACTGCTTTGATAAAAACTGCTGGCTGATAAATACTACATTTTGATCTGCTTTGTTCTTTTTGTTGGAGACTCTGGTCATTCTCAATTGTAAGTTCCTGTTGTTGATGTAATCAAGAGTGACCAGAATGTTCAATGCCATTTGTTTTTTTGTTCTCCCTCATTTTCCTCTCTCTCTCTCTTAAACTTTACTCCTCACATGTCTGTAACTTTCTTTTAATGAATTAACTTCAGAGTACTTTCCATTAGAAATCAGAAATTTGTGGGGTGTGGTTTAGAGAATGTCTCACTTGGCTGAGTCTGTATAACTTGTCAATATGTATGTGAAGTATATGAGACCTTGCTTTTTGTGATTTTGGGTATTATTTCCACATTGGTGTGGCAGGGATGTTTCTCAGAGAGTCCTGCTAGAATTCTTTGCCTCAGATTCTTGGATGTTCTGGTGTCATCAAGTTTGTAGTTTTAAGGTATGCAATGTCTCCTCTTGTTAGATATAAGTTTAAGGTTAACAAAGGATCTTGATTCAGGATGCATACGTGTATGATCTTAATCAACATCTTACTAATTGCAATGCCTGAGAATTCTGCTGGAATTATGTTCTACTTTTCTTTACTGGGTAAGCGCGAAGTTTGTTAATTTGTGTGTTAGCCCTACTGAATAATCATTGGTGTAATTGTTTCTAATTAGACTCTGGTGGCTTTTAACCATATATCACTGTATGTTTTCTGTAACCATATTGTCATGCATTTTGTTAATATTGCACTGTATGCATGGAAATGCAGTGCTGATTGAGTTAATTTATAGTAATTATGTATCAAGTTGTGACATTGCTGAGTATATCCAAAAGAGTCCGATAATATCAGCAATTTAATGTTATTACTGAATATGGAGTTGCAACATAAAGAATTAGAATGAGGAAATTGTGTCTGCTTTAAACTCCAAACATCAAATCCCTGTTAGATTGTTGTATACCTTTCCCTTTTCGTTTGGTATTCACTCAATTTGAAGCCGTTACAATTTTTCTGCTTCTGTGTAAGTTACTGTAAGGATCCTTCGAAACTTCAAGCTTGCAGATCATCCTTTTGTTCCTGTTCAAGTTCTAACATCTGATCATGCCCATTCTCCCAGCTCCACCGACTCTCCGACTTGCAGCTTCTGTACAACATGCAGCTGATGATGGTGTCGAGCACGATCAGGAGAGAATATATGTATGCAATCAAGAAAGCCTCTCCAGCAGTCTGCACACTGAATCTTCCCAATCTAAGGTACGGTCTTGCAATCCTGTACTGAAACAATGCTTCTATTGCCGCCATGCCCAGACTTGCAGGCAAAGCCAGTGTAATGGCGGTAGCTTCCTTTCCCTGAACGAGCACGCAGGCCTTGAGGATGGGTAAGTACCTGTAAGAGTTCAGAACAGGAGAGTTATTCCTTGCATAAACTTAGAAGATGAGATGAATGTTGTTGTTGGAACACTAATATTTGTTTGTTACCCTCTACAGTTCTCCATTGCTGATATGATTGTCGCGAGGCTGCATGTCACTGTTGTATTGGCGAGCACTATGGAGTAGAGGACTGCGCTGGCAGCAGAGAGACCGAGGATACAGTTATCTGAGGACAGGCCGAAAATGTCAAGGGTGTTGAATGATATTAACAAGAGGGAGAATACTGATGCATTGGCTGATAGGACGACAAAAGAGTTGAAGAGATGCGTTGGGAGGATCAAGCGATAGAGGCGAAGGAGAGAAGAGAATGAGGGATGCTGATCCTTCTCTGCGGGGATTCGAGCACAGTTTGGATGATGGCTGCTTTGGCAAGGACAAAGAAGGTGAGGGTGAAGGGAAGGCAGAAGAGGAAGGAGAATATGGTCTGGGAGAGCTTGAGGTTGAGGAGGGAGAAGAATTGGGAGGTTGCAGGGAAGCTGGCAGCGTGGAAGAGGGGCGTAGAGGCGCAGTGAGAGCATTTGAAGGATAGGGGAGAGGAAGGGACGAAGGACTGCGAGAGGAGGAGGACGGCCGAGAATGGGAGGACGAGGAGGGTGGCTGCGGCCGCGAAGGACTGGTAGCTCTGGAAGAAGGCACGGATGGATCTTCTAATGATCTTGGTAGCTTTTGCCATGGTGAGTGTGTCTTTGATGTTGTTTCTTGATCCCTGGAGGTCCTAATGGTGCTCTTCTCTGTCTCTTAAGAGGGTGTGCGTAAGTTGAGCTTGGGTCCAGAGTTGGTTGAAGAGGACTTTTTGGGTGTGGTGGTATGTTTAGATGAATGATAGGCCAACTACTTGGCTAACAACTCCAAAGCTCAAAGGCTCTCTCAGGACTTGTTTTCTACCTTCAAATGGATGGATTCTTGTTTTGACAGGTGACAGCTTATCTAGCTTTGCATTGTTGAAATCTCTTTAAAAAAAAAAAAAAAAAGTACTCTCCCTATAACTTTGTTGTCTCCTTCATCTGAGGATTGGCTCATCTGATATTTCAATGAATAAGAAATCAAGGATCAGAATCATATATGAAAATATAAAAGATTCGCGATGTTTTTTAAGATTTATAATAATTGACAGGGGAGAAACTTGTTGCATTCCCCTTTGTTAAATGTTAAACTCTCTCTTGTAACTATCAATTGTTATCTATAAAGTAATAATTAATTAGCTGTCTAAGGATCAGATTATGTACTCTTAATTGAAGGAGAGGTGATTTTATAACTACTCAATTATAATATAAATGACTAGTAATTAGTTGCATATAGCCCATTATTTTTGTTTTTAGAGAGAGAGAGATCCGAGATCAGCATAAACAGCTGCTTTTAGGTGGGAGGTCAAACAGTTTGTTAAGGTACCTAAAAGTTTTAAGTAATTATTTGCCTGCATGGATTTTGTGTGTTGGCAGCTGAAATAAATTGATGTAAAAGCTTAAAACTTTTGATGGGGATTTTGGCACTGTTGAGATAAGCATGAAACAGCTTGCATCAGATAAATTCCATCATTCAATACTTGTCAGATATCAACAGAGAGGAAATAATAAAAGATGGCATAATTTGCAAAGAGGGGCCATTTTCTTCTATGGCCCACACACATGTACTTCCTCATGAGAGCATTTATATAATGAACCAAACTCACAGGAATACAATTAAGAATGCATCTTTGAGGGAGAGCCCCTTGACATATCATATTGGCATTCAGAGAATTAATCTTAAACTTTAAATTGAACAACAGTGAGTGCAACATAAACTGACATTTGAACTACACTGTTGGAGAGCAACAGCTCCCAATATTTCAAAATTTTATCTGCAGAGAATGACACCCAGATTTTACATATATTGCATTCATCCTTTTTTTTTTAAAGAAAAACTGACAAAAAACTTTTAAGAACAAAATACTAATATCAATCAAAGAAAGTAAGCAGGTATAAGAAATGTTCACAATAGAATAAAATCTCCTTCGCTCTCGAGGAAATTCCAGCAATTTGAAGAATCGTTGCTGCAATGGCTCTCTTTCAGTCCACTAAAACAAGGAAAAGTAATTTCTTTATTCGTTTAATCAAGAGAACTGTAAACATTAGAGATGTGCAAATTCTGGCAATGAAACAATGACAGAAATAGAGTTCATCCAGAACTTTCAGGCTTGTTGTGGCTGAGACATCAGAAGAAGCTTTTGGTAAGCTGTCGATTCATTAGGTGGAGAAATGGCTACCTTCATACTTCAAAGAAGACGGTAGGATATCCTTTAGTATCTAAACAACTTGGCCAACATGCTCCTCTATTTGTCTTCTGGTTCCTGCATAGAATTACAGAATGAATTATTCGAAACTTGGATTCTAAGTAATGGGATTACCAAGATTTCAATAAACTTACAACAAATAAAGAAGAACTTATGACACTTATTAAAGTCTCTCTCACTACACCAAAGCTCCAAAGTTAATATAAGGGTTGATGTATTTATATTTTAACACGCTCCCGCAGGTCGAGCACCCTTTTTATGAGTCGAAACATGATTTTTTGCGCTAGTGGCATTTTTATTTTTAAATCCGCTTTTAAATGCGCCCATGGTGGGATTTGAATGTGTGTTTGCTTATACCACATTAAAATTTTTTTGACACTACATCAAAATTCCGAAGTTAAGATAAGGGTTGAGGTATTTATATTTTAACATCACTGACGTCAAGACTTTAAACCGACTATATACAATCAAGAAATAATACATATGTAAGTTAGTAGTACATTTGCGATGCTTTAAACAATTACATTAGAGTACTATGGATTGAATTTTAAGCTATCATCATACTAACATTTTCCAACTCATAGCTAACATAACAAGAGAGATATCACATCATGCCTTTTGGATCAAGGTTCGAAGTATCGGCCGAGTCGGAGACGACTAGTCTCCGACTCGGCAGGCGTCGCGACGAGATCGAGATGCGAGTCAACCTTTAGGGCGAGATATGCCCGACTCGGCCTTGCTCGGCCGAGTCGACCCAAGTCGACTAGATATCGCGAGTTGTCACGGGTAGACTCGACCGAGTCAAGACCGAGTCGATGCAAATCTCGTTTGGTGTTTTAAAAAAAATCACAGATGTTTACCCGATCGTCGTCTTCGTCGCCTCCAACCCGGTCATCATCGTCGCCACCAGTCCGATGCTCAGCCGATCATCGTCGTCATCAAGCTGGATCTGGAAGCGTTATCGTCGTCAATCTGGATCGAGTCATCGTCGTCGATCTGGATCGAGTCATCGTCGTCGTCAATCTGGATCCCTCTCCCTCTTTTTCCCTTCTCCCTCCCTCCCTCCCTCTCTCTTAATCTACCGATCTCTCTCTCTCTCATCTCTCTCTCTCTCTCAATCTCTCCCAATCTGTCTCTGTCTCTCTCTTAATCTCTCTTACACCCGATCTCTCTCTCCCCCCCCCCACTCTCTCTGTCTCACCCCTTCACTCTCTGTTAATTGTTAATTTAATTTAGTTAATTTAAATATATATGATTTAGTTAATTTAATAAAATATGATTTAATTAAATTAAGTTAATTTAGTAAATATAAATTTAATTTAATTTAATTTAAGTTAATTAAGTAGATATGCTTTAATTTAAGTTTGCTTTAATTTAATTTAAGCAGACATCTAACACAACACATCTATCGACGATGCATGTATTTATACTTTCGTCTTATGTTTAGTGTATTGGGTGATACATTTTAGACATGTAATACATAAATATTAATATCTACATTTTTTTTAAAGATTTATCGTAATTTTTTTAGAATTTTTTGAGTTTTCTATGTAGTATTTTGCGTGTATCGCCCGAAATCGATCCAAGACGCCGCGATCGATGTGTCCCAGTGCCCGTCGAGTCGGCGGCCAAAACCGCGACTTTGAACCATGTTTTGGATGGTATGACAAGCATCTACCTTGTTTGCTATATAGATTTGATATCTAATTATCACTAAACTTGAATAAACAATTATTAACCAAGTAATAAAGTCAATCATAAAGGATAAACCTGGTGGGTTTAAAAACATCTAAAACATGCATGATTTGGCATTTGGTATTTAATACACATTATCTTAGATACATAAGAGAAAAGACTACATTAAATGGAATTCAGCTAATTCCAGCCAACTCTTACCAAACGGTCAAATTTTGGCAAGAGTAAGCACTTAGCAAGTCATGATGGAAATGGATTTAGGCCAAAACTGCCCCCAAAACCACCTCGAAATTCACACAATTCACCAAAACTCAAGAATTACTAATTCCACCAAAAAGTTGGAATTAGTCCCCCCCCCCCCCCCCCCACCCAAAAAAAAAAACCCCAACTCTAGTTAAATCTAATTCCAACCAAACAACTAAAAAAAAAAAACTAATTCCCAACTCTTTCTTATTTCTCCTCCCAAGGCACTAAATCCTAGCTCCTAACTCCGCTTGCCAAACACACAAAGCAGATACAAGAGTTTGCACCATATACTATAACCTGCCAACTATCGTGACCGTCTAGTATGTGGTATAACACTGTTTCTGGGAGGGACAACCTGATGATCTCCTGTTGTTGGTGGCGTAGCAACTGATAGACATGAACATGTATGTCCCTGTTAACATGAGAGGGGAACTAGTTTTGCTACAGGGTATGAGTTGCTAGGTACTGGGCATTATGGACTAACATATGCCGGTTCTTCATGTCAATCCACCAAAATTATTCTATTCCAACACGTGGAGAGCGAACTGGTAGTTCAATGGGTGGAGCCCAAAGGGATGCCCCATAGGCTAAAGCTCCACACTTACTGATTGTTGTTTCCTTCTACTCGAGCTTGAGGCAAGGTTAATATAAGTCGAGTGGATAATTGGATGGGACACTACTTATGACCTAGTATATAATATATATTCTGACATAATAGATATCATGATCCAGTTTGTCATATAACGTGAGTTATATGCAAGTTCCTCTCCAATGCCTCTTTCTAATAAGTCATGACATCTACTAGCTGATGAAGTTGCATACAATTAATTTTTTCCTCAGAGACACTTTACTAGACTGGATATCATTGTATGTATGTATCACATGCAACTAAAAGCTGGCATTATAAGGAAAATGGGAGGTAAAACAGAATAGATAAGTCAGTTGACACATTAGAAATAGATAATACAAAAAAAATAAAGTTCATTTGATGGGTAAAAACCTGGTTACTGCTTGATTCTACTTGCTACTCTGTTTTGTCATGTGTGCTATGTGGATTTTCTTAAACTTTGCTTTTAAGTTCCTTCAAATTGCTATTTATCCTAATGTTGCGGTTACAACTATTGATATGCGTAGCATGTGGCTGTCAGCAGCAGCAGCCTTGGAAAAAAAAATCTTACATGATGAGCAAAAATGGGGTGAGGTGAACCTCCATTTTGGTGGAAATTGGTTAGCTGCCCAGTGGAAGTCCACTTTGAATACACAAGTTCCATCGAGGTTCAAATAAATTTTAGGGAGATAATTTTGGAAAGGATTGTCATTCGAATAACTGAGGAAAGAAATAAATGTGAACAAAAGCATTTTCACATATAACCTAGTTGAAATGGCATAAATCCTTTGTTCTTGTCTCCAGAAGCAGAAGTATGCACTGGCAGTGGGCAAAGGCCTATTTAAGACTCACACTGTGATTGTCAGTGGATCAAGCATTGACTCAAAACTCACCAGGACCTGACCTGACATTAAATTGGATTTGGATCTTCCAAGATCCAATTCATTACCTGACATTAATTGGATTTAGATCTTCTAAGATTCAATTCATTTAAGACTGACCCATTAGTGTGATCCGATTAGTGATAGGTCAGGTATGGATTATGGTAATCAGATCCAAGGAAGATGCATGATGACGATATATCATCCTCAATCCAATCCAATTGAGATTTTAACCATTTAACCCCCCCCCCCCCCCCCCCCCCCCCCCCCCCCCCCCCCCCCGGCAAAAAAAAAACCCCCACCGCCACCCCAATTAGCTGTTATGACATCTACAGTTTAATAATGCAAGATTATGATAAAAGGTTGAAGACTCTTTATTTGGTGTCAGTCATGTTGAAAGGATTCAGAACTGAACTGGAAAGATTAGAGAAAAAATTAGGATGTTATAGGTGGAGATCCGGATCCAGTCCGAAACCAGACTAATAAATGGATCGAGGGATAGATCCTAATATTTTAAATACTACACTCTTAAATGGATACAAAGCTCTGCTCTGCTTAGGCGGATCCAGGTATGGATCTAGAGGGATCTGACCTGACCCAAAACCTTCAAAGCCCTAAATGATACATCTTTAGTGCAAGACGTCCATTTCTTCATTTAACTAATGATCCATGCCTGTACTCATTCTTCTCATTTAGATTTTGTGTTGAGTTCAACTTTTTTTCCTTAGGTGTATCATCTTGTTTGTCATTAGTTGCATTTGTGATGTGTATGCGTCTTAATGAGATTAACTGATAGCAAAAGGATCTTAGAACCATTATTTGTTTTTCTCATAGGTACATGAACAAAAGGGCTGTAACAAGATACCTGGTCAAATTGTCATGGGCTAAAGACAATTACAAATATATTGCCACTAGATTGTGCTATGCACAAGTAAACTTTTAAATAATTTTATACAATTAATTGAATTATATTAAAAGCAAGATTTACTTTCACACACACACACACATCTCATAAAACGTAGAATGTTGATATAAATTTTAATATATATATCAAAAATAAATAGATACTATTAAATCTCAAATTATTAGGATAATCTTAAATATTATTATGTAAATATTAAATATTGAGTCATGCATATTATTAGGATAATCTTAAATATTATTATGTAAATATCAAATATTGATTCATACATATTATTAGGATAATCTTAAATATTACTATGTAAATATTAAATATTGATTCACACACACATATCTCATAAAACTTAGAATGTTGATATAAATTTAAATATATATATATATATATATATATATATATATATATATATATATATATATATATATATATATATATATCCAAAATAAATAGATAATATTAAATCCCAAATTATTAGGATAATCTTAAATATTATTATGTTAATATTAAATATTAATTCATATAAAGATAGGAATCTCACTTATCAGAGTCTATTGTGAAAGAATCTTCTGAGGAATTGGTCATAATATATTTGACCATACATAATATCAATGAAAAATGGATACAAAATTTTCACTACTACTTAGTATCTGCAACTAAAAGGGTGAAATTTAGATATTTGCACCATGGCGAAGTAAGAAACCATGGCATATTATGTTTAGAACAGATATGTTTGAATAAAATATATACTTGATGTGAAACGTGTAACATGTGCGAAAATCAACAATAAAATAACTCAATTACGATTCACCAATAAGAAACGATCGTTGGTAGGAAAGATTAAAACTAGCAATATTAGCCTATGGATTTATTTAACATGCATATGCTGAACTATTTCAACGCAAGAAAACTGAGTAATGCTATTTGTTATGCAGGCAAAGTTTGCAATCAATAAGAAGCTACGGAACTACAAGGAAGTAGAATCACGCTATCTAATTATTTTTAGTGGACAACATTTAATATTGATAATAACTCAGAGATGTATTATTAAACTTGAAAATAAAAAGATCTGAATTGAAAACGTACCTATTGAGGATCACATTTGACCTCAATGTCCTTGTGATGCAGGTAAATTTGTAGCTCTAGTATCTTTGATTCCAACGCCTCGAGAATCACGTGAGTTGGACTCTGAAAGACCGAGATATGTCCTGAAAATCAAACCTGAACTGTTATCGAGTCTGTTCTGCGCTAAAAGGGTCTGCGTTGTAGCTGCGGGTTGGGTTCTAAAGAAGTAGCGGGTTGGGTTCTAAAGAAGTAGCGGGTCCGGGTCTGCTCAGTAGTGGATCAGGGTCGGATCTGAACTCGGCTAAGGTATGAATCTTGGTGGATCGGGTTGGGCTCAACAGCGAGTCAGATCAGGTTTATTGAGAGCCCAAATCAACCCAATCTCCAGATCAATCTGTTGAAGACTTGCTATAGTTCGAGAAGGACTTCTTTGATGATGGACGAAGTTGATGCAGGACACGATCAGTGAGGCAGAATGAGGGCAGTGGTGGCGATAATGTCGCAAGGAGGATGAGGAGAGGTAGGGTAGGGGTTAATGACGGACAGAGGATGGGTTCCATGGGAATCCGAAGTAAGTTCAAACTCACATGGAGGACGATGAGATTATGGGGTTGTGAGCAAGGCGTCGAGAAGGAAGAGGAAAGGTGGCTATGGGGATGCAGGTGGGGAAGAGAGGAGGCCGAGAGAGGGAGGAAGACGGGCGGGTGTTGGCGAGATGCAAGTAGCAGAGCAAGGTGGCGGCGGAGGCGGTGGCGCCACTAGCTATGAAGCACACACTTCAAAGTGAGTGTCGTGTCAGTGTCGGATAGTGTTGGACACATGTCAGTCACTGACTCTTGTAAGACACTTACCCGACTCTTGCAAGACACTTGCCCGACACGTATCGGACACTCCAAAGCCGTATCAGATTTTAAAAAATCATAAACTAGTGTGTCGGCACCGTATCCAATGTCGTATCAGTTTTGATAAAATCCAAAGATCACGTGTTAGATACCTCCGCTTAAATAATTATGTAAAAGAATATCTCTTCAACATAAGCAAATACTATGTCAGTAGAATCTAAATACATTTGTACTAAAGTGAGGTATTAATTAAATTATTTTTAGATATCTTTTTATTTGTTACTTTATTAGAAGTTATGGATTTGAATCATTTAATTTTATTTTGTTTACCATTTAATTTAATAGAACACATCCTAATCACTACAGGTTTTGATATGCATATAGATACACACATACATAGTTATATCATCGTGTCCCCGTATCCTACATTTTAAGAATTTGTTGTGCCTCTTCGTGCTTATTGTGTCGTATTCGTGTCTCGTGTCTGTGTTCATACTTCATAATATACAAGTAAACTCTATATCAAAGAAGATGGTAGTGCACTTCAAAAGCCTGGTCTAGTAGGCCTCACCAGTAATCCTTTGATGGGGCTTATTAATTGCCCACAAGTTCTCCAGAAACATATTTTTAGTATGCATTTTTGAAATTAGATACTTCTTTCACTGATTGGGTGGTGTCGTGGTGGTGGTGACATATTTCTCTAAATCTAGAATACAAGTCGTGGTGGTCTCGTCCTGGTGGTAGTCTGATCTCTTGATGGTGTCGTGGTGACGAGATCTCTCGTCGTGGTGGTGGTATCCTCTCGTGGTGGTGGTCTCGTCGTGGAGGTAAGTGCTCTCTCTCGGCGCGATCTGCACTTTCTCTCCTCTCTCTGCTCCTTTCTCTATTGATATTTTATAAATTTATCTATATAAATAATAAAATATTACTTGTTGTGTCCCTGTATCCTAATTATTTTGATTTTGCGAGTGCCGAGTCCATGTCGTGTCCGTGTCCGTGCATTATAGGCCGCTGGGAAGCGGAGCAGGTGGTTGGCGGGGCGACAACAACAAAATGATTAAAGTTTGGGTGGATCGAGAGAGAGAGAGAGTTCAGAGAAGGAGATGATGCGATAGTAACTTTTGTAATTTTCATAAGATTTTGTGGGATATTGTGAACAGTAAATTTTCAATTTTTCGATATTTTTTTTTCAAAGGAATTGAAGAAACAAAACTAAGATTTTAGAGAAGGATTCGTGGAGAGAAGGGATAAGCTAGCTAAGGTTTCACACTTCTAAACTATGATTTTTTTTAAAGTTTTACACTCCTAAAAAGATTTGTAGAGAACTCATCTCACTCAAATTTGAGGAATTTTGACAAATATTCATTGATTCATTAATTAAAAATAACTGGTATATCGGAACCTTTTATAGGCATTATAAAACTTGATTCTCAAATTACATCTGATGTAGTACTAAAATAAAAGAAAACTAAAAGAAACCACAAATTACAATAGAAGAAAGTTACATAAGAAGCTCAAACTACTCGAGCCAAATAGAAGTGACACGTCTTCGTCTTTTCTGATACACGTTCTAAAGCTTCAACTTGATGTCCGCATCATTCTCTCCGAGTTGGAGAGAACTCAACTCTGTCAAGTCAAAAGTAAAAGTGCTCTCATACTGCTCCAAAATGTCTGAATCAATTCGTCGGTCAATCCACGTGTCATCAATCAGTGCTTTTCCTTTCCATCAAAGCAGGTATCTTCCGAGTCCCACTATCTTTGGTGGTAATAATTTCATCTAAGATTTAATCAACTGGATCTGTGTATTAGGTAAAATATATCTGAAAGTAGTGGAAGGGACGGGGCTCTCAAAAAAAGGCTTAGAGAAAGCTCACCAAGCAGTGGGTTGTCAGGGTTAACATTAGGACCCTTGTAATCTATTTGGTCTTCAATATTGAAAGTAGAATGATGCCAAAAGATTCAGGAAGATCTATAAAATATGTATTATCATTTAATTTCTTCAAGATTTGAAATGTACCAGCACTACGAGCATATAATTTCTTAACGACTCCTATAGAAAACTGTTCCGGACGAATCTAATCTATCACATAATCACCAACATTAAAAGTTTTAAGTTGTATACTAACATCAGCTCGTAACTTATAATTGACGTTATTTTAAGCAATTTTATTACTAATTTTCCTATGTAATTTGTGCACGTATGATGTGAATGCAGATACAGACTCAGATGATCTATAATGATCAGCTATAGAAATGAGCTCAATGGGTTGTCTAGGTCTACAACCATAAAATATCTCATGCGGACTCTTACCTAGACTCCTACTGACAACTTCAATTTGACCATTAGCCTGAAAATGGAAGCAGTAGAAACTTCAATTTGGTACTTAACATATGCCATAAGGTTTTTCAAAAATAGAGATGAAATAGATCAGGGCAAGACATAGTTGTTTTACTCCTATAGCTGTGAATTTGATCCATGGCACCTTAAACGGATTAGAATATGCTAACGTCTTTAATCCATCCTTCTCGATCAGCGGCGAATAGCGCATTGATGCACGGTCTACATTCACCTTACAATTCTTATCTCTTATTTTAGTGAACGTGTGGAAGATATCATTCGTTTCTCCTAATTGTGAAAAAGCACTATTGACGACGAGTAAGTGAATCGAATGTGTCTATCAAATGCAGCTGACTGCAATATCTTCACCTTCATGATCATCGTTGAAGTAATCACCTACTTCATAATAATCATCGACTAAGTCATCACCTACTTCTTCATCCACATTATAGACGACTTCTAAATCAGACTCAACAGTGTGTTGGTGTCACACATCGATGGTAGCTTGTCCTGAAGGTCTTCAGAAAAAACATCAATAAACTCCATAATCACATGGATGACTTCGGAAGGAACTGGAGTACTGTCTTCAGGGAAGACATCAGTAAACTCCGTAATACTAGGGTGGCCTCGTGAGGAATTGGAGTACTGGACTCCTCAATGTCATCACCCTTGATCTTTTCGTCAGAGCCATAGCCATCCGGTTCTTCTTCATGGTAAATAAAGTATTCAAACTAAAGACTCGGGATTTGTTACAGGCAGTGCTTTACCAATAACGACTTTGACTGAGCTTGGACAGTTGGCAGCAACATGTCTATAACCTTGGCACTTATAACATTTAATCGTGGGACTAATTTTGAAAAAGTCATTTTCAGTGCTCTTGCCTTTAGTGTTACTTTCAACGCCTTTGTCTTTAGTGCCTACCTTGTATGCTGATGTTTGAGAAGTAACTTGATTTGGGTACTGATAGAAAGTGAACTTGAACGCTGAAGTTCAGTGATCCTGACTTCTAAAAGTATAACCCAACTGGGAGCATCTAAATCTTGGACCAAAACATAAGCCTTTTTAAGCTCAGTGATTCCACAATTCCACAACTCATCTTCCAAGTCTACTCTAAGTCCAGCTTTAAATTGGGAAAAGAATTGGATGTCACTCTCTATGCCTAAGATTTTATAGCAAGTGAGAAATTCAACGAATTCGGTAACATATTTCTCAGCGGATTTGTTATCTTGGGTAATTTGGCACCATTTGTCAAGAAGATGATCGTAGTAATATGGTGACATGTATTTACCCTTGAGTTCGCCCTTCATAGCAAACCAAGTTTCTCTTGGCCGCTGAAATTGGGCTTTTCTTGAAGTTTATACATTTGTCCAGTAATGACTAGCTTCTCCAGCCAGTTTCATGGTAGCGAACTTTCTCAGCTTTAGAAAATGAGTACCGGATGAAGTACCTATCCATGCTTTGTAGCCAATCCAGAGAATTTTGAGAATCCAAACGATCAGAATAATCCAGATGATCATTAAAAGTTGTTACATCCAACTTGATGCTCGTCAAGTATCAGTCATTAGGGTTTTGTACATTTCGCCTCTGATATGGTGTCAATGGGACCATGTTCTTCTTCATGTTCATTGCGATTTTTGAGACGCATCTCTACCCTACCCAACTTATCTCGGGTTTGGCTCATGTCACTAAGCTGGGCTTGGGTGTTGGCAAGTGTCGTGGCAAGCTTCTCTAGTACACGCGCCAAGGCTTCGACTTGATATCCGCATCGGTACTATTATATCTTTTAGAGACCAACCAAATTATGTGGAGCCAATGCACGCAGGCACTACTCCAGATTATAAGATTATTACGAGGAATGTAGGAGTTTTAATAATTCTTTTACCACTGGATAGATTATATGTGGCACACATACAGATGCACGAACATAGGTTGGTCTGTCGCGGTGCCTGACACAACACGCTTTAGAAGTGTCCATGCTTCCTAGGCAAGATGAGATGCATGAGTGCTGTAATTTCAAGTTTTTCCTTTCCTTTTATTTATTGTTTATTTGTCTTGGTCTCGGTATGTCTTTAGGCATGTGTTTCCCTTTCCTAGGTATGGCCGAAGTGTGTTAGACAACCTCCACCAAACAAAATGATCTTGATCGAAACCCAAACCTTGTCTGAGCTTTCCATTATACATGTAGAGAGTAACTACCGAGCTTTAGAGGCGCTTGGTTGGTTAGAAGGGATACATGGAGAAAAAAGGGGAAAGGCTAGCGGTTCAAACCATTGGGAGCGCCAAAAGAATTTGCATTATATAAGTACAGATTAGATATATAACTACAAAACAGAGAGGAGCTAGGGAGCAAAAATTGAAACACCAGTTGTAATAGAAGAATTCATACACAATCCTCATTTTTTTTATATGCAGATAAAGTCACAAAATAAACTTGCCAACATCATCTTACAAAGAAACTTGGGGAGTACACAATTCTAATTCTACCACTTCAAACTTTAAATGAACATTGCTACTATATAAAGAAAAACTGAGTGAACAGAGAACTTAACCATGTAAAATAAACTAAACAACAATAAGAATAAAGCACACAATCCTCATTTTTTTTATATGCAGATAAATTCACAAAATAAACTTGCCAACATCATCTTACAAAGAAACTTGGGGAGTACACAATTCTAATTCTACCACTTCAAACTTTAAATAAACATTGCTACTATATAAAGAAAAACTGAGTGAACAGAGAACTTAACCATGTAAAATAAACTAAACAACAATAAGAATAAAGCCTTTATCCAGTTTTTGGGGGTGGGTGGATGCGTTAAAAAAACTACATGATAGAACTATAAAAGACAAAAGAACCGGTTCTGCTTCAAGCAGTTTTGTTCTGGATGAGGCTACTGAGATGAACTACTCAAGTTACTTCACAAACACCACACTGAGCCACATAAAAGCATGAAAAAGGCTGTTATATGAGTTATGTTAATCATGAATTATGCCCACAAACAGGTCAAAAGATTATTAGATATGATTTTAACACTTTATAGATAAATCAAAACCTATAGAAACAGAATCCTCCAAAGATAATATTGATCTAAGGCTGATTATAAAATACTGCCAGACAATTAATACAACTCAAGTTTGTTAGAAAGAAACCAAAATTAAGTCAAAACGTTAGTTAAATGCAAGCAACCAGAATGCAAAATATAGCAACTAAAAGATATATGCTTCTGAAATCTGCATGAAGAAAATAAAAACAATTTTTTTAACATAGAGAATGAGATGCAGGTTGTTATATTTTCTATGCAAGGTTGAATTGTTATATAATGGTACAAGGGTACTAAATAGCCTATAGATTCTTTGAAGGTCATCAATTTTCCTTCAGTGAAATTAACAAATAAGTTGGCAGAGCTTCATAAAAATTTATTTACTACATATCAGGCGAGAGAAGAAAAAACAACAGAGTATAGGTTCGGCATGTCTCTCTGTGTGTGTGGTTCATGAAAATTTATTTACTAGAGATTAAGTGAATGTCTGTGTGTGTAAAATAGAGTAGTCAATAAGGGTCAATGTGCATGTGTGTGTGTGTGTGTAGAAAAACTAATGAGAAGCGAATTTGTAAGAAATGAAAGCTCCACATGAACTCTCATTTCGATGTACTTATCAACCATATAGTTCAAAAGGGATAGTAACTTTGGACTCGAGCTTCTTTTTGCTCCTATATTAATGAAACATAAACATAAGAGTAGTGTTAGATTTTTAAGATCTAATGTACTGCACCCAAAATACTGTTGCATGGTTAACCATTAGTTATCTGGCTTAAGTACCTCTACGCAGATTCAGATAAGAATTTTACTGTCTAAAAAAAATGCTACATTATTGTTAAAGAAAACTGAAGCATATGGCTTCAACTGAAGCACAACTCAAACAAGTTAAGGGTAGTAGTAAACTAGTTTAAGGAGGATTACACCATGAAAGTAACCACAATACATACTGATGGGGGCATCACACATGTTCCTCTATGTACATACAGCACCATCGCCGTAGTGTCACATCAGCACCACTTTGGCTCTAATTTTGAGCCCTAGTTGTTTATGAGTCAGTTGATATTATTGGAGGATCGTGTAGTCCATATTTTATTCTGTTCGTTGTTTTTCATTTGAGTCCAATCGGACTTCGTTTGAGTCAGTTTGAGGAGTCCTAATTAGGTCTAATTGATAGTCTTCTTTTATTTCGTATTGCTTTATTGAGTCCAATATTTTAGTACCACATCGGTTATGTGGTGAAACTCTTCTTTGTAAGTCTCTATTTAAGAGATTCAGTTTGATGAATAAAAGCATTGAATATTTTGGATATTAAGCTTTACTTATGTTTTGATTCAGTCTATTTTTGATTGATTCAACTGGTGATGAAGCCCAGATCCGAGTTGCGACCTGTCATCATATTCAAAACTCTAAATTTTCTAATTTGGTTTTTGATTCCACATCAATTTTGGTATCAGAGCCGAAATTTTTGAAAAAAATTATTCATCATCTCTCCCCAGACTCCCATTTGCAAGGTTTAGATCCATGTCATCGCCACCGCCACAATGCCTCCATTGCTTCCACCTCATCATTGTCATCGCATCACTGTGCTGCCTCCATCCCACGTCGTCCAGTCTCCACCAAGTCCTCGTCATCGCTGAGATCTCCACGCCGCCATGCCGACGAAGATTGCCTCGTCCTCACTCTCCAATCTTTTCCGCCCTTCCTCTTCATCTTCACGTCCTCAAAGAAACATTTTGTCGTCTCCAACTTATCTTGTTACTTACCATTCTATTCATCAGAGATGAATATTTTCAAGTCAGGGAGAATGGTGAGAATCGGATGGTTCAAATTTACTAGTATTTATTTAGATTTAGAATTTAGATTTGAAAAAGATTTGATTTGATTTGGTATGATTTAGATTTTTATTAGATTTGGATACTTTTGTTAAGATTTAGGAGTTAATTTGTGTTAGATTTGAATAGATTTGATCCTATAAATAATTACATGTGCGATGCACATTTTGTAGGTTATATATAACCATGTATTAGATTTCTGAAATAATGATTATTTTCTTAAAAATTTATTTCCCAATGGAAATCTGTGTTGTTTGAATTAATCTCATGGATTAATCGAACCAGGCAGTGAAACTGAGACCTGGGTTACGATCTGTGGTCATACCTAACCCCCAAATCCCTGTTCTTCCCCAATTCTACAAAATCCCACCACAAAACTCTAAATTCCCCTTCGTCCCACATCACCCTCCATAAAAAATCAAAATCAAAATGGGCACTGTTCATCTCCCCCGAGCGAGGCCTTCAATTTCCCCAGTGACTGATCCGCCACCGATGCCACTGCGCCGCCACCATCGCCCTCCCTGGGCGCCGCCGATACCAACAAGCCTCATCAACCATCTCTAGAACAAGATCTCCATCTTCCTCGTCGAGCCGACCATTTACCCATCACCGACATCCTCTGCAACCCCCAGATCGGAGCTCGAATCCGCCCCGTCTTCCTCCTCCACTCGCCGACATCACCAAATATTCATCTAAGCTTCGCCATCCTTGCAAAATCCTCGGAGTTTCGCAGCCCTCGGCCGAGCTTCGTTGGCGTTCCCAGGACCTTGTCGTCGTCATTGGACCTCACCGAAGCTCATCCTCCGATCTCTGTCGCCAGAGCCTTGCCGGAGTTTCCACCGTCGTCCTAGTGACCTCGCCACAAGATTCCTCGCCACGAGACCTCCATCCCTGTGTGATCTTCTCCGCTATCACCATCTCCTCCACACCTTTCCATCATCGTCACCTTGCCGTCATCTCATCCTCGACGAAGCCCCGCCGCCACGTCGTGATCGCCGCCATCAGAACACGCATGCCCTAGCTGCGAGCAAAAGAAGAAAGGTAGATCCGGTTTGATTTGGGAATCGGGTGTGATTTGTACTCAGGGTTAGTGAACCGGGTTTCTGACCCATCCCACCCGACCCGTTAAAATGAATTGGATTTGAGTTTTGGGTTTCATCACCTAAACCTGTTCAATACTAAACCCGACCCGGTGACCGAACCAACTCACTGAGCCAGGGTGATCGAGCCAGCTCACTGAGCCAACGCAAGCTGGCCCATCTCGACCCAAGCCAAGTCAGTTCACTGACTCACTGAGTCAACTGCAGCAGCACAATCACAATTCAGAGGTCGTTTCTCACCCGTTTCGTGACCGATTCGCACCGTTCTTGAGACAACGGGTTTGCAGCTCCTAGCACTACTGTTCAGAAGTGTGGCGAGTGAGTTTTTCTCCTCGATACAGGTAATTTTGAGGTATCCCCAACTCAATCAGTTCTGCTACTTTTCTAATCTTATTAGACATCCAGTTGCACCACACATTGGTTCATCTTTCGTGCCATCACTTTACTGTTGTTCCACTAATAAACTGTGAGTGAGTGAATATGCTGGCCCTATTTGCTACATCTGAGTATTACACTAGAACTATTCCTAATTCTAGGCACGCATTGATTCATTTTGAAATTTAAAACGGTAAATATAACACAATATTTTTTATCTGATCGATTTAATTAAATTTGTGTTGCCTAGATGGAAATGAGTAGTGGGATACTTACTGCGTACCAGAACTGAATTACTTGCTGATTTATTATTTTATTTTGATCATTCTGCATCAGGTTTCATAGTTGATATTTCCTTGATCATTTTAGTTTCATTTAGCATTGTGTCTTAGATTTTGCATTCAGACACCATGTTGCATGATCACCCGTAGTGGAACACAGTTTCACCCCCACGACCCAACTCCTGAAATGGAATCCGCACTAGACTCCTAGAAAGGTTAACCACTCGGATGGAGAACGTTGAACAAGAATTGAGAAATACTAAGAAACGAGAGACTACCGACAATGTTAGTGAAAATGGACCTCATGTTGGACCTTGTCACCGTAGGAATAACGACCAAAATAACTTTGCGGAAGTAAATTTTAAGAACATAAAGCTTGAAGCACCCACTTTGGATGGTCAGTTGGATCCCCAAATCTTTCTTGAATGGATTTCTGACATGGACCATTACTTTGACTGGCATAATATGTCCGATGAGAAAAGGGTTCGGTTTGCCAAAATGAAATTGGTGGGTCAGGCTAGACAATATTGAACGAAATGACGAATGTTGAGAAACTGATGAAACTCGGACATCAGGAAGCCACTGGGATGAGATGAAACTGAAACTCCAAGAGAAATCCTGCCCGTCATACAAACGTCTACTTGACCATTGGCAACGTTTGATTCAACGCAATCGACCAGCATGGGAATACATCAAGAAGTTTGATCATTTTTTAGTGAGATGTGGTGAGGATGAGTATGATACCATAGTCTTATCTAGATTCGTTCAGGACTTAAGGATGAGCTTAAACATGAGCTAATAGCTAGAGATATCTCTACTCTAGAACAAGCTATTCAAGTTGCTCAGAGTTAGATCAATTACAGGCTTCCTCATTCTCTAGATGCACCGACTATAAGGACAATCCCAACAGGAATACTGTTAAATATCAACCTGATCCATCCCAATCTTAGTCTCGTTTTGGACCTAGTAACTCCAATCCTAGGCGTGAAGACAAAGACAAAGGAATCGCAGGTGAGTCGTCTAGATCCATTCAATTCAAATGCCGAGGGTATAGTCACGTTTCAGCACAATGTCCGAGTAAGTCAAGGACGTTGATTATTAAAACTCAATCGGACAGTGACCAGGATGATTTAAATGAAATCGTCCATGACCCTAAAGGAGATGTTTGGGAAGATGATTTTGATGTTGATCAGGTCACCACCTTGGGATGTGTTTTGAGCATGCATTCACCGTCGGTTGATGATGTAAATAAAATTACCCGTCACCTAAATGTGGTGAGGTGCGCTCTGGCTAAACCTAAAGAAAATGACAACTGACGTAGAATTTCACTTTTTCAAACTTTTACTAAAATTGGTGGTAAGAACTGTCGGGTTATCATTGATAGTGAGAGTTGCGTCAACGCCGTCGCCTCAGGTATGGTAACTAAACTTGGGCTAAAGACTGTTTCCCACCCTCCACCATACAAAGTGTCATTGGTAAATTCTGCGTCCATTGATGTGAAAGATAGGTGTCTTATCCCGATCCTATTTGCCACATATTCGGACAAAATTTGGTGTGATGTAGTCACCATGGACGTGGGTCATATCATTTTGGGATAACCTTGATTATATGACCGAGATGTCACTATCTATGGACGTCCAAACTCATGTTCATTTGTTTATGAGGAGAAAAAGATCAAATTGACCCCGTTGCGACCGATTCAACCTATACCTGAGACTAAGCAAACTGAGGCTTCTAGCAGCAAGAAGACATTAACACTGATCAGTCTCAAACTTATTGATAAGCAGATCGCCAAGGGGTCCACAGTTGTTACACTTGTTGCTAGAGAGATCACTA
Organism: Agave tequilana; assembly: GCA_038442645.1. Taxonomy (NCBI): domain Eukaryota; kingdom Viridiplantae; phylum Streptophyta; class Magnoliopsida; order Asparagales; family Asparagaceae; genus Agave; species Agave tequilana. The sequence continues at coordinate 25,172 of JAVJIF010019268.1, forward strand.
ATGATTCTTAGAAGCAGATTTCTCCTGCAGTAATACCCATATTGAAAGACTTGCGAGGAACTCCCAGATAGTCTACCTCCTATGCGTGATATCCAACACGCTATCGATTTGGTTTCGGGATCTTCTCTCCCCAACTTGCCTCACTACAGAATGAATCTGACAGAACACGCTGAACTCAAAGACAAGTTGACGAACTGTTGAGTAAGAGATTCATCAAAGAAAGTGAGTATGTGCGTTGTGATGGCCTTGCTAACCCCTAAGAAAGACGGTTCATGTTGTGCGTGGATAGTCGCGCCATCAGCAAGATTACCGTCAAATATCGGTTCCTCATCCCCAGACTGGATGACATGTTAGACATGATGTCTGAAGTCACTATCTTCTCAAAAATTGATTTGAAAAGTGGCTACCATCAAATTCGGATTGTCCGAGTGATAAGTAGATCGCTTTCAAGACCAAAGATGGTCTTTATGAGTGAATGGTCATGCTTTTTGGCTTGACAAATGCTCCTAACACTTTCATGCGAGTAATGCCTAGGTATTACGACCCTTTATGGGTAAATTCTTAGTCGTCTACATTGATGATATTTTGATTTAGAGTAAGACACTAGAGCACCATGTGGGTCAACTCAGACAAGTTTGCCATGCGTTGCGGAAAAAATAACTGTACGCAAATCCTAAGAAATGCGTGTTCATGACTGACAGAGTCGTGTTCTTGGGGTTTGTTGTATCAACTCAAGGGATTTCAGCTGATCCTCAGAAAATTCAAGCGATTATAGAGTGGCCGGAGCCAAAAAATATTCGAGAAGTAAGAAGTTTTCATGGGCTGGTGACATTCTACAGACGATTCATAAAAGGATTTAGCACTATCATGGCCCCAATTAGGGACTTCCTGAAGAAAGAAGAGTTCCAGTGGTCCGTAACCGCTGCTAAGGTGTTCAAGGAAATCAAACAACGAATGACTGAAGCAACTATCATGAGACTTCCTGATTTCTCTAAGGTGTTCGAAGTTATGTGCAACGCCTCAGGCACTAGTATAGGCAGAGTACTCACTCAAGAAAACACCCAATTACCTTCTTCAGTGAGAAATTGAGCGGAGCTAAACTCAAATATTCCACCTATGATAAAGAATTTTATGCGGTTGTGCAACTATTATGTCATCGGTGACATTATCTCTTACCGCAAGAATTTGTTCTTTACTTGGACCACGAGGCATTACGGTACCTTAACTCACAGAAGAAACTCAATGCTAGATACAATAAATGGATTGAGTTTATGCAAGACTCCTTGAAGCACACATCTGGAGTTGAGAAAAAAATAGCGGATACACTTAGTTGTCGCACCTGTGTGCTTAAACAATTGAACGCTGAGGTAGTGGGTTTCGAGCAAATAAAAGAAGAGTGTGTCATGCCCCGATTTTGGAGAGATTTTTGGTGCTTTGAAGCAAGGGGTGGCACAAGAGATAGATGGATTCCTACTCTAGGATGACAATCTATTTTGATTTCGCACGTTTTACATTCCCCGTACATCACTACGAGACTATCTTGTTTGGGAGCTGCACGCCGGGGGTCTTGCTGGTCACTTCGAACTAGAGAAGACCATAAATGCGGAAAAGAGTATGTTTTACTGGCCAGGCCTAAAATGAGATGTTGCGAGACTAATAGGACAATGTCGCACCTGCCAATTGGCCAAGCAGTAAAAACAGAACATTGGCTTGTATATGCCCCTACCCGTGCCAAATCGCCCCTGGCAAGACGTGAGCTATGGATTTCGTGCTTGGACTTCCAAAGACTATCAGGAAGCATGATTCTATATTTGTAGTTGTAGACCGTTTTTCAAAGATGACCCACTTCTTACCATGCAGAAAGACTTCTGATGCTTTCAAAATTGCCCAGATTTACTTTGACCGAGTAGTTAAGTTGCATGGTTTACCCAAAATTATTGTGTCGGATAGAGATGTCAAGTTTATGAGTTACTTTTGGAAAACTCTATGGCACAAGATGGAGACTAAGCTCAAATTTCGCTACTTTTCATTCCCAAACAGACAGTCAAACTGAGGTGGTTAACAGGAGTTAGGAAATCTTTTGTGATGCCTAATCAGTGAACATTTACGGAATTGGGATCTCATCTTACCCACAACCAAATTTGCATATAATAGTTTGTGTAATAAGTCAATAGACATGAGTCCATTTGAGATAGTGCACAGTTACAAACCTAGGAAGCTTATAGATTTTATTCCCATGACACAGCATCCTAAAGTGTCCGAGTCGGTATATGCATTTGCATCGCATATACAAGATTTACATAAAGAAATAAGCAAGAAAATTCATGAAAGTAACACTCAGCATAAATCCTATGGTGATTTGCATCGCAGGCATCTTGAATTTAATGAGGGTGATTATGTAGTGATTCGAATTCGCCCGGAGCGGTTCCCACCTGGAGCTGTTAAGAAATTAACTGCTCGTAGTGCTGGCCCTTTTAAAATCCTTAAGAAAATTAATCCAAAAGCCTATGCAATTGTTTTACCTCCGACTTCGGGATTATTTCGACATTTAATATATCAGACTTGGTAGCTTATAAAGGTCCTCCTTTTAACCCTGATAATCCACTTGTAAATCTTGATGATCCTACTCCAAGCCTTTATTTGAGGGACCCCTCCCCCCACTGCCAACAACAATTGACCCATTTACAGTAGAACAAATTGATAGCATAAAAGATGATCAGATCATCTCTACTAGGGATGGTGATTGCAGACGGTATCTAGTACATTGAAAAGGTCGTCCAGAATTTGATGATACATGGATTACCTGAGAAGACCTGCAGCGATTAGACCCAGATTTGTAGGAGTTCTGTGAGAGCCATTTGGAGTCATATTCGATGGGGTTGAGTTCTTTTCACCCCGGAAGTACTGATGGGGGTATCACAGCAGTTCCTCTACGTACAATCAGCGTCGTCATAGTGTCACATCGGCACCACTTTGGCTCTGATTTTGAGCCCTAATTGTTTATGAGTCAATTGATACTATTGAAGGATCGTGTAGTCCATAATTTATTTTGTTCGTTGTTTTTCATTTGAGTCCAATCGGACTTCATTTGAGTCAGTTTGAGGAGTCTTAATTAGGTCTAATTGATCGAGTCTTCTTTTATTTCATATTACTTAATTGAATCTAGTATGTTTAGTACCACATCGGTTATATGGTGACTCTTTGTTGCGAAATTGATATGCTCTGATACCAATTGTTGTGACTCCCAGGATAGACGTTAGCAAAACTTGACAATATGAACAGTACTTGCAAAAGGAAAGCTTGATGTAAAGCAAACTAGTAATACCTAGATAAAAGAGTAATAAAGAAAGAGCACAAGGATTTAACGTGGTTCAGTCCAAACTTGGCCTACGTCCATGGGGAGAGAACTTGAAAAGAGTTTCATTAATAGACTTGGTACAAAGAGATCTAACCTTCCTCTTGATGCAACAATAGTATTCACCTTCCACTTGAATCTAACCCTAGATTACAAGAGTATTACCTTCTCTCTATACATCTTCAACTTACTCCTCTCTTTCTTGGCTTCCTCTGGTCTCCTTTACTTGAGATTCTCTGTTGTAAAAACTCCTTAAGACTTATTTTTAATTGAGGCTATTACAATGCTTGGTTACAACCTTTATTTATAGGATTTTACAATACAACTCCTATTTGAACTATGAGATGATCTTGACCTTTGGATTGTTGAAGAATCTTGATCAATCCTTCTAGGAATTGATCTCCTTGATCTATAAGGATTCTAAACCCTTTAATCTTTAAAAACAAACTTTCATTGAATAGGAATTAAATCCTATTCATACTCCTCCTGAAAAGAAAACTCGCAATCGCCTGAAAATGAAACTGCTTCATCTTAATTTGCTTCTTCTGCTTCAAGTCATCGTCTTCTCCAACTCAATTGAATTTATTGGACCATCACCTCTCCTTGAAAAAATAAAGCAAAATCCTAACAATCTCCACCTTGACTTGTTTTTCAAGCCTTTAGCAAAACAACTTGAGATTTCAGATTAATACCTTGATTCTTTCCTTGGTTGTAACAATACCATGAAGCCTTTAACTCTCGCCCCTCCCACCGAGGCCTTTGGCTGATTTACCACCATGACTTGGGCCATCTCAGGCCTTGCGGAGTGCACCCTTTTTCTTTCCCGCAACACTTTGACCCGGTTCACGTCCCGTTACAGTCTTCCTTGAAGCTCCACATCGTGATGAACTCCCTTCCAAAATTATCCTTGAAACTCCACCTCAAATTGAGTTTCCTTCCTTCAGCTTGTTTCCTTCCTTCAGCTTGTATAACCCTCCACACTTCTCTCCTTTCAGGATTACCATGTCTCCTTGGCTGACTGTGACGATGCCTTATTGCACTTGGATCCGGCATCCTTCTTCGTCGAGCACCCTCATGGATATTAGATTATACCGTGCCTCTGGGACATATCAGACCGCCTCCAGAGCACGTACTGTCTCATCTCTTCCTATAACCTTAACTGTCCCAGTGCCGATGACCTTGCAAGCAGAGCCATCCACCATCTTGGCGATCCCTTCTTTCTTTGCAACGAAGGAGTTATTGAACAACTCTTTCTGCTAACATACATGAACCGTACTATCTGAATCAAATATCCAGCTTTTACCTTGAGAAATGTTGTCTTCGTAAGAACCATAAATATTTCGGTGTCCTCTACACCGTTTGCTACGTCTGCCTCCGCAGCTGACCCCTTCTTTTTCAGCCACTCTTGCCGATGCTTGCAGTCATTTTTTCAATGACATTCCTTGTGACAAAAGTGACACGCCTTTGATGAGCTTGGACCTTTCCTTTCTTCTCCTCTTCCTTTCCTTCCCGTGACCACCAAACCTGATCCTGGCTGCTTCTCTTGATTTGGCCTTTTCCTAATTTTATTAGATAAGAGAGTTGACGTGACCTCCTCCAAGATGAGAGTTTCCTTACCGTAGAGCATGATGGTGACGATATGATCATATAACTCTAGAAGAGAACTGAGAAGTATCAACGCCTTGTCCTCCTCGTCGACCTTGACATCAACTAAAAGCTCGCTAATGACCTTGTTGAAGAAGTTTAGATGCTCCAACACTGTTGTTCCTTCCTTCATGCGTAGCCCATATAGTTGTTTCTTGATGTACAGCTTGTTGGAGAGGCTTTTCATCATATACAACGTTTCTAACCTTGACCACAATCCCGTAGCCGTTTCTTCATCCATCCCGTTGTACATAACCTCGTCTGCGAGACATACTTGGATCGTGCTTGCTGCCTTTAGATCCATCTCCTCCCAATCCTCATTTGACGTACCTGCAGGTTTTGCTGACTTACCCTGAAAGGTCTTATGAAGACCTTATTGCACTAGCAACGCCTTCACTCTCTTTTGTCATAAGCCAAAATTTCCTTTGCCATTGAACTTCTCGACCTCGAACTTTATCATAGAACTTCCTATTTTCGACATATTACTCTAATTTAGAAGAATTTTAGACCCTTTAATTTTTAGAAACAAATCTTCATTGAATAGAAACTAAATCATATTCATACTCCTCCTGAAAAGGAAATTGCTTCATCTTAATTTGCTTCTTCTGCTTCAAGCCATCATCTTCTCCAACTCAATTGGATTTTCTTAGACCATCATCTCTTCTTGAAAAAATAAGACAAAATCCTAATACTCTTCTTTGTAAGTCTCTATTTAAGAGACTCAGTTTGATGAATAAAGGCATTGAATATTTTAGATATAAAGGTTTGCTTAGGTTTTGATTCAGTCTATTTCTGATTGATTCAACTGGTGGTGAAGCCTAGCTCCAGGTTGCAACCTGTGATCATATCCAAAATCCTAAATTTCCTAATTTGGTGTTTGATTCCACATCATATACGGCATCCATTATCTTGAAGGCATAGTGCACTTCAACAAATGCCAAAAGGAAATATAGAGAAAATAATCTGAAAGCATTTGCAGCATAGCATCCAAGACAAAAGAAAATAGCATGTGACCGGAAAAGCAAATGTGACTAGAGCTAATGATCAATAAGTCTGCGCAGCAGAGCATTCAATCATGTCATGGAAGAGAGAGTACCTGTCAGTGGTTCTAGTTTCTCAATTTCTGCTCCATACAACCTTAAGCTGAAAGGTACATGCACCAAGTCTGCATAATCTCAAAGCTGAGAACATATATCTCTGATGCATTGAATGGCAGAAAAGATCTTACAAGGATTAACTTATACCTCAGAAAGTAAACTTGCCCTGGTCCATGCCCGATGAAGTTTCCTCTTGGGGAGTATTTGTGCCAAGGGAAAAAGATTGACAAAAACCCAATGGTGTGATAGTGAAGAAGATAAACCTCAAAAACAGTATGGAAATCACACTACTAGAACAAACTGTTAAATGAAGAACTAGTTAGAAACGTGAGGTTAAAAGATAAAGAAGATTATTTGACTGGTGTAAGGCATGCTTCCATCACTATCAGAAATTACAATTCTAAAACTATATCTTGAAAATCTATTTCACAAGGAATACAGTATGCCGAGATGGCTGTTTCAGGTATATGGAGCACTTCCATTCAATTCTCATGCTTTCAGAGCAAACGTCAGCAAATCGTATCATCCATCCACAACAAGATGGCCACAGGTTGATCTACAACACCCAGGAACTCTGCTGTATTCCTCCTTTTCAGGGCATTGCTTCTTCTTGCTACTTATTATTCTATCGCAAATGATGCTGAGCAGAACCATTCTCCGCAAAAATGACACACTCGATATTTGTTGACTCAAAAGAGGAAAATTTCTCCACTTCTTCAAGGGCATGTCCATTCATATTTGACACCTCTATGCTCGATGATCTACAAGTGAAATAAAACACCGCACTCATCATAGAATCAACAAGCACCACGAATGAATACATAATCACCAGAAGTGGTCCCTCCCATATCCTCGATGACCCATCTCCATAGCTCAATGTCTTCACTCTATGCTCAAACAACCCCTCCACAAAAGCCATCCCAATTGTCGACCCAAGAAATATCAGCAACCCCGCCTGCGTCTGCCCCTTCACCAACGAAACTGACCTCAAAATAGCTCGCGGCCCCGAGACATCTTCAAGAACTGAGATCACACTCGCAAGATTACAGACAATTATCGTATGTGCATAAACCATCGAAAATATCAACACCACAAGCAATGCCGGGTAAACTACAATCTCCGGTGGGTACCCCAATATCGCCAATGAGTTGCAAACCATTATAAGCATTACAAAGAAAAGAGCAAAACACCCACAAATTGCCCCGCAAACCCAGAGGTAAGTGGACACAAGCCTCCGCCAAACGCGGCGGACTAGAGCAAAGAACTCGGCGGCAATTATCCCCTTGCAGGCATAAGTGCAGGCAACGGAATAGGCGATCGAGGATCGAGCAGTGAGAAGGAACGTGAGAAGCAGAGGGAAGCAGAATGCAGACGAAAGCAATGTGCCTGCTAAATGGTGGCACATCTGTTTGAGGAAATGCGTCAACGGGAGACCGCTGATTGTGGCCAACAGAATCAAACGGCGAGAAAGGACGGCCACCGTGGATCGATCTATGAGTTCATTGGACAAGAGGGCAGCCGACACGGGGCAGATTAAGAGGGCAAGGATCGTCATGAAGGACGAAGGGGAGGCTCTGAGGATCCTGACGGTTTCCCTTAAGATCTCGAGGGCGTTCATGGGGCGGATTTGGCCGATAAGCGTGACGGGGAGGTCTTGGGTGGCGATTTGGGATGACCCATGTCGCAAGATTGGAGTTTGAGTGGGTGGGGATGGTAGTTTATGGGTTTAGAGAGATGGGTATGCGTTCAATCTTTCATTGGCGGTGGTTGTTCAATGTTTCATGGTTAATTTTTGAGAAATTGGGGTATAAAGAAGGGAGCTTTGAAACGAAACGTTTTGTTAGGACGAGTAACGGAAGGAGAGAGAGATCTAAGGAGATGTTACCTTCATCTTCAATCCATGGAGCAGTCACGTGAAGAGACTTCATCTTCAATCCATGGAGGAGGTCACGTGAAGAGACTTCATCTTCAATCCATGGAAGAGGTCACGTGAGAAGAGAGAGAGAGAGAGAGAGAGAGAGAGAGTAGCGTGTGATGTTAAGGGAAAGGGGGAGGTGTGGACTGAGAGCTGAGGGGAGCTTGTGGAAGTCCCGCAAGTGGAGGAGGAAAGAGGGGGAAAGCCCGAGAGAGAGAGAGAGAGAGAGTGAGATGAACCCAAATATAAATAAATAAATCCAAAATAAAACTGATTTGATTTTTAATTTTCAAAAGATGTTTTTTTTCCTCTCTTCCTCCTATTTGAATAAAAGGCAATGAATATGTTCTTGTTATCAACTGAAGAAATGAATATGATTTTGTCCATCACAATATATATGAATTTCTAATTTAAGGTGTTAGATATGATTTTATTTTTATTTAGAGTACATTTTATTTTTTCTTACTGCCACTGTTACTTACTAATTAAATCATCTATAGTACATTTTATTTCAATTCTCCTTATAAGAGTTTTTTTTCTCATGGCAGCCTTCTTTTTTGGTACTGTAGACATGGACCGTAAAAATGAGAATATATTTTATCATGATATTTTAGATTAGTTACATTGTTTTTTGTTTTGTATTTCAATCAATTATATCGTGTACTCTTTAGAGTTTTTCATGTAAATTCAAGTACATTGTAACATACGACTACCTCTAATGTTACACTATAGCAGCTCCTGTCAACCCATGAGGCCTCCTAAAATACTTAACACCACATAATTTTCATACCCTAGTTTTTGTTTCCAAACGGAACATCAAAAAACTTTAGTATGTTTAGACCTTCTAAGCTCAAGCCTTCTAATAGTTATAATGTAGTAAACTAATTCTTATTTGAGATATCAATAAAGATGAGTACACTGAAGTGATAAAAAACGAAATGTAATTGAAAAGGAGAATAGCATTCGAGGAAAAGGGAAGCATGTAATTCTTTTCTTTCATTGTCTCCTTTAAAAGAGAAGAATTCCTTGGAAGATGTTTTACTTTGAAGTTTTTGATAATGAAATATATTCTCAATTTGTTGACTTTTTAACTCACAAATAGAAAGAGTAAGTCAACTAAATTGTCATTAAAACAGAATAGAATTCTCCCCTTGCGTGTTTCCTTTACTAGAATTATCACTTGCAATTTAAGAACATCGAGTATATAATATTAGTGTGCTACACGTTATAGCTAATGATAATTGAGTTTGACCCTCCCAAATTAAAAAAAAATGATCTTTAAAGTCTCACCAAGATTTGGTCTCTCAAAAAATGTCAAGATCTCAAACCTTAGAGAGGAAGAGTTAAATTTTTCAAAAAAAAGTTATCAACTTGTCCTCACCGACTTGGTGGTATCATTAAGATGTACCCGAAATTATTGACTTTTTTAATACCAAATTATCAACTGGTAAGAGTCCTAGCTTAATTGCATTACAAGGTGCAGATGAAGATTATATTATGGCATAAGGTATCAATATGCATTGGTTGACTTGACAAACAGTAGAAAACAATCATCACAGTAGAACATAAATTTCACTATGTACCAATTGAACTTCAAGATGCAACTCAGCATAAAATTCTGGCCAGAGAGATGTCAAACACAAATCACACACAGAAGATAACTAGGATTTATATACTGAAATAGAATCCAGAAAAGTATCATAACATGTATGGGACCCTAATAAAGAACCAAATTTATCCATCATAATGATTGTTCAATTGTTTTAAGAGTAATAAAACACCCAGCCAATGCTTCCAATAGCCAGCAGGATGAAAAAGTGGGTGCAGGTCCACAGAAACTCCTGTAATTCAAAGCTCGGTACCTTGTCCATCACACATCACTCCGCTGGTAACTGAAGCAACTCCCGGGTACCTTCGCCTACATGCAGACAATTTCCATTCATGTGATAGCGATTGAGAAACAAGAGTGACCAAATTAAAATCCAAGTATAACACCAAATGTAGAAAACAAGGAGACGGCACTAAATGCAGTAGTTGGTACAAGTGTGAAGTGCGAAGACATTCAAGGTAAAATTTTGTGCAGCGCGGAAGTATAAATTGAATTCCTTCGTGATTTCCAAATGCCTAGAAAACCTCAAATATGTTATCCTGCATGAACCCAGTATGCCAGTAAACAAATGGTAGAGAATGTTCACACTGCATGTTATTAAACCCCACTGTTGGCCCTCCTTTGAATCTCACAAGGCCCTGGCATTTAGACCTTGAAAGCAGGAGAAGTGGCTACCCCCATCAAGGGTCAGCAGACGAAAGGGTCTCGATGCCAATGGAGAGGCGTGAAAACGATGGGGAAAGAGAAAAGGTCTCAACAGAAATGGTTTTCGTGAAAATGGTCGGATTGCGGGGTCTCTGGGAGTTTCTTCTTTTCAGAAGAGAAAGTTGAGCTTTGTAAAATTAAGGACTGACTTTCGTGAAATGAGAAGAGACAAATATTCAAGGATAGAACAATGCCAGGGAAAAAGGAACTGTTAGTTTTTCTTGTTAGTGGGGGAGTGAACAGTTGATGTATTCACTCTAATGGTAAGGTTGTTGTCTGGCCCTTGTACGTGATTTACTGCTTTTTAACTTGTTTTTGTCCTTATCAAACTAGTTGTTTATAGGGGTGATTATAACCAGGGCTGTTTGCAGCAAGATCATAAACACGAAAGTATTAACTACTGAGAACTTTTTGGCAAACTGTGGTTGGCTTCTGACAACAAATAAACACAAACTCATTAAGGGGCTGTTTGTTTCGCGTAAAACTCCGTAATTTGTAAATGACTTACTACCCAGTTACAACTACGGCGTTTGTTTGGACCGTAATTCGTAAAAGACTTACGTAACTCAACTAACACTCACTTGCAACCCAGTTACCACTCACTTACAGCCCAGTTACAGTTAATTTTGTGGTCATACAAATTTGTATTATTTTTTTATATTAATATTAAAAAATTTAATATTTAACTTTTTAAATATTTATTTGCAGTATTAAAACTTTTAAAATCACCAAATAGTTAATTTTGTGGTTAACTTTTTCACTTACGACTTATACATTACGACAACCAAACACCGTAAAGTACAATACACTTTTCCACTTTACAATTTTATATTACCAACCAAACACCGTAAAAATTACATACATGTAACTCATTTACAATTGTAAAAGACTTTACCAATTACAACTACGAATTACGGCCAGTTACGACAACCAAACAGACCCTAAGTGGAATACCATTTCCATGAAATCAGGCTATTTGCAAGCCAGATTGTGAAATGAAGATCAGAGGTAAATCATCTCACAACGGCTAGAAGTCTAGAACAAAGGTAAAAGGGAAAACTTGTCGAAAGGCTAGTCTTGTGGGATAGTGCCCCGAGTCCTTACAAGTGGTGTCAGAGCCATGCCCCGAACTTAGTCGTGTGTGTGATGTTCGATCCCCCAGGCGCAGCGGAAGGCGCAGTGGGCCCTGTTAAGCTGGATCTCTATAAAGATTGAGCTCTCAAGGGAGATAATCATACTCCAGGTGCTTCATGTAAGACGTGTTGTCCAACGCAGTTAAGAGGAGTGCTCTAGGTGCTTCATGTAAGACGTATTGTCGTCCAACACAGTGAAGAAGAGTGACCTCATCTCGGATGAAGAGTGAGGAAGATCGGGTTGCAGGGAGGCCTGAACTCTTTGTTTGAGAGGGAGATAAAACATGTTCAATTCCCAGGGCGTAAAAAGGCGCAATAAAGTCCCTGTAGAGCTAGTTGAGCTCTCGAGATTGGCAGCGGAGCCCTGCTTCACATAAAGGCGTGTGCTGCAATGCAGTGAAGAGGATTTCGATCTCAATTGAGCATATATCTTCCAGGTGTGAAGATGAACTTATGGGGAGACTCTTTGTTCAAGAGAGATTGTTGAGATTTGGGTCGAACAAATAGTCCCACATCGGCTAGACATTGGGACGATCCTGGGTATATAAGGATTTGGGTAATTTTACCTAAAAGGTTAGTCTTTTGGGATGGTGCCCCGAGTCATTACAGAAATTTCATGGGAGGAACTGATACTCAGCCATAGCTTTAAATTTCATTGATAAGTATAATGTATACTTTGCGATAGAACCTTTATGTTGTTTATACAACTTCTTCCTGTAGAGTTTTTACCTACTTTTGATCCACATACAAAGCCTTTACAGCTAATTCTAGAACTTCAACATTGTTTTTACAGAGTTTACCTTGAACACAAAACTTTTCAGTTCAGATGTAGAACTTTATTGCTTGCTTCATTGAAGTTATAAAAGTTTTAATTTAAATATAGAGACTTCACACTTGGTTATAGAAACATAAGTTCTTATCCTATAATTGCTACTTGCTTTCACCATATATATTCTGTATAAAATATTCAAGTTTTGGTTGAAATATCAGTATCTATGTTAAATATCATATAATATAGATAAACATTCTAGTCATGACCAGTCTCAAGCACAGCATGCAAATTCTACTTCTGATATACAATTTTATCATACATGAAGGAAATCAAAGAAATCACCTTAAACATTTGCCATCTGAGAGGTAGTCTGGGTGCCATCTGCTGGGTTATAATATCTGGCAAGGATCTCACCTCCAAATAATGCCTAACATCCACATCCCTACACGGGCTGGAGTTTTCTTAACTAAACAAGAGTTCCACTAGCAACAGAGCATGAACACACATAAAATGTAAGCATACAAACATCAAAGTCAACACAACATGCACACACTTGAATACTATACATGTTTTAGATTAATCCCCTTTTTTCCTTCTTTTTCTTAATACTATTTCCATTTCCTTCAAAATATAAGCATGGAAATGAGTATGTCAGTTAATTGGCCCACACTAGTGAACTTTGGGTTTGTAAATGCACAAATGGCCCTTCATAGTGTTCAATAGATCTAGCTCAAGCCCTCAACCCAATAACTATTCATTAGTTTCTAAATTATCCACTAGTTGATTTGGGAAAGTAAAGTTGGCCATAGCAATTAACCATTCTGTTGAATCTATTCAGCTCTTTGACAACTTGGGAACATGGTTTAAAGTCGCGATCTCGGTTGTCGACTCGGCGGGCACTGAGAGGGATCGATCTCGGGTGATACACGCAAAACGCTACATAAAAAGCTAAAAAAAAAAAATTTAAAAAATCACGAAAACTCTTTAAAAAAAATGTAGACATCAATATTCATGTATCACATGTCCAAATTAGATTATGTTGTATTTATATATAATAACATAAATGAGCAGATATGCGATATCCATATCTAGCCGTGTTTTAAAATTGTATCAGTATCCGTATTTTCGACCTTTCTAAAATAGTTTTTTGAATCCATATCTGAACAAAAATGGAATGCATACAGATATTTCCGCGAATATCGGTATCCATTTGCACCCTTAACTAGTCAGGCTTAACCAAACAATCATTTTGAAAAAGAGTCATAAGTTAGGATAAAACAAACTTGAAATTATGTCTCTTAATTCTCGCACCAATTTGCTAATGATTGTACACAAGGACTGTGTATCCCAAAAATCTCACAGCACATGTTACTCTGTGGATGAAGTATCATCTAACTAATAATAGAAATTAAACTAATTGTATCCAAACCATTGTTCTTTCATTGCTATTATAAGAATGCTACTCACATTAATAGTCTGCAAGCCACTTTTTCTGATTTAGTGGAATGATACTCGAAAAAAGAAGAAGGATTGCTAGTAATTGCTGGAAATGTATTTGGGGCGCTATTCTTGTGGGCTGACGTGGCGGGCGAAAAACTTGTTGCAGGCTTTCGCTCTCGTTCGCTCTAAAAACACTCATGAAGCTGCCAATGCCATTTTTAATATTTCTGTTGGTTGTGCGCTAGTTAGGGTTACTCTCATCTTTCCCCTTTTTTATTAAAACTAGTCGTCGTCATTTTTTATGTGGAGTTTCGTTTGTGGTAACTTGGCTGCTGTATAATTTCAGCTTTGTGGGCTTTTTCGTTGGAAACAAACAGGTTTATGATGAGATTTCTGAACCCTGCTTCGCTTACAGTTCAAAATGGCCCCCTGCATCAATTCCAATTTAATCTCTGAACAAGTCAGAAATCTCAATTAGAGCTTTTGAAACAAACTGGCCCTAAGTATCCCTACTCTGAGTATGGAATATGTAAGCGGCTTTGTGGTCATTCCAACAGGCTTTTGGACATATATTATGTATAGGCCCAAAGCTTGTGGGCTGAGGCTTTACAAACTGAATCTGAAAAGCTGATACACATAGAGGCGGTCGATTGTTTAGTCAAAAACTACAATGCCGGTCGACCGGATGAGATGCCTAACTTTCTAATCTTTTTCTGTCTTCTAGATGGTCGATCGGTGTTTGACCGTCAACCTGGTCCTTCTGCTCTCTTTTCTGTTACTTCTCTCTATGGTCAATTATGAAATACACTTAGAGAGGGGTGAATAGGTGTACTAATTAATCTAATGTAAATGATGCAGAATTAAAACACAATTATGCAAACCAAAGCTATTAAGCTAAACACATAAAGTATAACACAAGAGTGTAGCCGAATTCCGATGAAGGGCACTGGACTATCTTCTCAAGATTCCTCTAAATTAAGAGTTGAGATGCCACTATGGCTCTCTTGATTGAATACAAGTGTAAGCAAACAATCCCAAACATATATCAATTAGGCACAAGTATATCAAGCATATAAAGAGATAAACAATATAAGCATGTAAGATATATAAACACAAGTAAGAGAGAGATGAGCAATCGCAAACACGAGAGAATTGTTTCGAAGTTCAAGCACCTTGCTCTACGTCCCCGCCTTCAACACTATGAAGAATTTTCACTATAACGATCCCGCAAGATTACTTGGTGCTGCAACATCTACAACGAGTTCACACTAGAACTCTTGAACCCGCAAGTCTCTCACTTGTTCCCGCAAGAACAATACACGCAAGCACACTAGCTTGCCGAGGCCGTACCTCTACACTGACCTCTCACAAGAACTCATCACAGCACGAACCCGCAAGTTCGCCTACTCAAATACAAAGATGAATACTTGGTGATCTCCACACTTTATCACCAAATACACTCACAACAAAGATCCTTAGAGTATAGATATAGTAATGGAAAGTTCAAGTTTTTATGAGAAAACTAGGATAGATTTGTGGAGGAAAAACTAAAGAAATCATTGTGAAAACACGAGAATCACTCTTGAAAACACTCTTTTGATATAGAATTTAAGCTCTAAAACTTGTTGGAAAACCTCTAAAAAAAATAGGAAAAACTGGCTCAAAACCCTCTTCAAAACTTTTGTATAACCAGCCAAAATAGTCCCTTTTATAGAGTTCAAAAATATAGCCGTTGAGGTCAAATCTACAGGCCAGATGACTTGTCGGTCGACCGTCCAACGGTCATTATGACCGTTGGGGCTGCCGGTCGACCGCACCCTGGTCAGACCTGTCGGTCGACCGGTCAGTCGATCGAGGCAAGATCCAGAGAGCAAAACTCTCTGGCCGTCGACCGCCTAGTCGACCGGGGCCAGATCCAGAGAGTGAACTCTCTGGATCGGTCGACCGCATGGTCGACCAGCCCTCAAGCCAAGGCCCGTGCACATTTCTGTGCACATCGGTCAACCGCCCGGTCGACCGACCCTCAAGCCTAGGCCCATGCACATTTCTGTGCACATCGGTCGACCACCCGGTCGACCGACTTCTGACTCGGTCGATCGCCAAAAGGCCAGGTCAAGAAATTTTGGGGATTAAATCTTGGTCTTATAAATGCTTATAAAATCTCATAAAATCTACAAAAATAAGTTCATTGAAATACTTTGAAGTACAAATATGTGTGATCAAAAATCAACATATATTACAAAATTTTTAAACCATTTTTGTGATATAGAAATTTAGTCTTAAACAAAAATTCGTATTTTTCAAAACAATCTTCAATTTGAAAAACGATTTTTCTAAAACTACTTCAAATATAAAAACAATATATTTTAAATACTTTTGAAGCTTAGTGTGTATGGATATGATCCAATACACATATAAGATGAAATATCTATATTTTTGACAATAACCTCTAAAATAAGTTTTGATAAATATAAAACTCAAAATACATGATATAGAAACATCAAATAAGTTTTTCTAACCATTTGAACCAACAATACGCATAGATGAAATCCAAATCATATAAACTTGTTTTGATGAACTCTAATTATGAAACATAAGGATGTATACTTTAAAACTCAAAATAAAATAGTATTTTCTAAAACTAAAACTATTTTATGAAAACACATATAAATATTGTGCGTGTGTGTATATGAGCTTAAGCAATCCACAACTAATCTCATTTATATTTTATCTAAAAACAAAATTTTAACACTTACAAACATGACACAAGTCTTCACGAAAATCTTCTTTTAAAAATCTTCTTCTCCATCTTGACTTGGTCCAAACTTGATCCATGAGCTAGACTCCTCCTTAAGTACTTGATGCGATCTTGATGCGCGAGCTCTTGAATCAACACGTGCTAACTTCAAAACTTGACTTCGAATCTTTTGTTGAATCTAAACACCTACTAAGATCTTGATCAAATATCTGAAACTATATAAACAAGATCATTAGTACTATAACTATATGAGTTAATCATCATTAAAACTAGAGTAATGGGCCTTTGGGCCAACAGTCTCCCCCTTTTTGATGATGATAAAACTCATAGAGTTATATATGCATGGATTAAAGATAAGCTTCATAGAAGCTCCCCCTTAACTCATGCATAGCATAAAAATAAGGATATTCAATAAAAGCACATAAATTAAACACAAACATATATGCATAAATACCAATATTAAGCATGCATATATAAACTCACTAAATTCTTCTCCCTCTTTTTGTCAATTCATCAACAAAGGGGTGAAGACAATCAAACAATAAAGATGTATATGTGATATACATTCATGAAGAGGAGAGACATAAAGTTAGCTCCCCCTGCATACATGTGTTACATGGAGAAGGGATGACTAGACCCTAACCCACATAAAGCATAATATACAATGTATAAGCGAAGATGTTAAACTCCCCCTACACACGTGTATCACGTAAAGAAGAGAGGTCAAGCTCCTCAATGTGAGATACACTCAACATGAATCTATATATAGAGAAGATGTTAAGCTCCCTTGTATATAGGCAATACATATCAACAAATTTTAAATTTTTTTTTTTTGATAATACTTAAAATTTTGAAATTTTTTTAAGTCAACAAAATGAATTATGATACCAGTGAAATCAAATAGTAGTTGACAAAAATAAATATTGGTACCACTTGTAAAAAAATTTTAAGATACCAATAGTACATTTTGATACCAATTGAATACCAATTGAAATGATTAGCAATTGAAATACCAATTGAAATCAATGCATAAGCTTGTAATGATACCAATTAACATTTAGAATAAAATCAAGCTTAGCATAAATATAATTTGTGCTTTAATAATGTAAAGACATTATAAAACAAGCACAATCAAATCATATATATATGTATGAAAATAAAAATACCAATTGAAGTTTGAAGCATACATATATAGAAAACAAGTATGAGTATACAAAAATAAAATAGCATGAAGATCATGTGTATAACTCATACCTACCACCCTATTCATGCACAAGTTTAAAAGGATATTCAATAAGGGTATACAAGGCATAGTCGCCCATCCAACCACCCTTTGAAGGTAGGAGTTTTCAAAAATCACGATTTGAAAATATTTTAGTATAGTTTGAAAACTCTACCGAATGAATAATAAATAACTAGTTTAAAGTAATTTTTGAAAAACTAGTTAAAGATCCTTCAAACATAAAAACAAATCATATATCCCATGAAGCATGCTAAATACACAAGAATTGACACTCGAAATCTATAAAGCTCATAGATGCTCATGAAATAAAGTCATGAGTAAACAAAAGAAATGTGAGTGCACGAGAATCATGTGAATAGCATATTTATGAAAATAAGCAATAAAGCTCAAAACATATGAAAATCATAAAAATTTATTTTTTCATTAAAATTAAACAAACTTCAAGGTATATGTATGTTCTATCGAAACTAAATTATACATACATATCTCAAATATAAACGAGTCCATAAAAGAAATTGTATGAAGGCAAATGACTCAAGGATATACATGTATATATATTTTTTTAGACAAAAATAACATAGACATAAAGTAAAACATGTACAAAAATAGGGAAACAAGTATAAATGAAAGAATCATCAAAACTAGTTTATACATATACATGTAACGAGTACAAATGAGCAATGAAGTACAAACATATAATAATCAAGTGTAGCTCACTACTTGTACAAGTATAAACACAATTTTTTACGAAAAGTACATCTAAATAAGTATTCACCACATGAAGTATAAAACAATCGTGATCATTAGGCTAAATGCACGTGTTTTAAAATTAGGATATACACAATAGCTAAACTCTAGTGAGAACACAAGAAATATGAATCCATATAAATATGAGCCTATCTCAAAGACTATTTATGCATATCACATGTATAAAAACATTGCATTTAACATAATGAATAGTAAAACCATAACATGTCAAAAAAAAATCTATGTAAAATCATGTAAATTAAAATAGGAGTTAGAGATAATTACTAAAAACCAATGAACCGATCTTTAGGTCACCAAACTATGGTGGTCCTCCTACCAATCATCCTTGACAGTGATGCATCAATTTGGTATGTCCATCTAGTTCACGCATCCATCACCAAGACACAATACCTCTCACGTCATGTGAGAGCCCACACCTACATCAAATATAAGAAGTGAGAATTTTGGTACCCATTTCTTTTTGGGTCCACGGGGGTTAGCATCATAGGGAACCCAAATATTTTTATTTGTAAAATTTATATAATTTATCTTATCAAAATAAAACTTTGTTAAATGACCTTTGCAGCCGTAATGTGTACAATTGTACACTCTAGCATGCATATGAGTGGTGTAAGTGTGACCATGGTGTGCATATGTATGTCGTAAGGTTTGTGCATGAGCACGTGTGATTTGTTTCTTGCGAAACATGGATTCCAATTTAGAGTGATTAAATGCACGTTGGCTTAAAGTGGAGCCCAAACAATCAATGTTCTTCTTCATAATGCAAATATCATTATTAATTTTGGAAGAAGAGACATGAGCATGAGAATCAACAATCTTTTATTTTTTTAGAAATATTTTCTTTTCTTTTAAAATAAATTTTCTTTTCAAAGAGTTATTTTTTTCAAAACAATCTCTTTTTTTTCCACCAAAATAATTTTATTTTTCAAAGAATTATTTTCTTCACAAATGTCATTTAATTTTGAAGATAAAAAAATATTCTCCTTTTTCAAAAATTCATTCTCTTTTGAAACACATTCAAATTTATTTTATAGAAATCATTTTTTTAACAAAGAAGTGTTTTTCTTCTTCAACTTATTATTTTCAATTTTTAATAAATCATATTTTTCAAAAAGTTTTTGACAAAAAGATGCAAGCTCATCATAGGGCATGTCAATATTTTCTTCTAGTTCGGATTCGGAGTTTACCTTAAAAGGGTTATCCCCTTAGATCACGTAGCATATGTTGGAAGTATCACTTCCATCATCCGAGTCACTCCCCATATAGTATTACTTTTGTTCACCAAGAGAGACAAGTGTGTTCCATACTATAAAAACTAAATCAAAGTTAGAAACCCTAGATAAATATTCATTATTTAGGGTAGATGTTAAAGCATGAAGGATTTTTGCATTAGCCTCTAGATGTTTACAATTTAAATAATAAAAATCTTTAATAGTGGTAAAATAAATATGAATACATTGGGCTTTGAGATACACTGACATCTTAACTTTCCAAGTTTGGATGTTAAAATTATCAAACAAGGGAGGTGTCGTGAAATCCATATGTGTGTGTAAACAAATACTGTGATTAGCTAAGATAAGAATTTTTAACTCAAGGTTGTTAGACCCAAATTAAGAGAACCAAGTTCTGATACCAATTGAAATACATCTAGAGGGGGATGAATAGGTGTACTAGCTAATCTAATGCAAATGATACAGAATTAAAACTCAATTATGCAAACCAAAGCTACTAAGCTAAACACACAAAGTATAACATAAGAGTGTAGCCGAATTCCCGATGAAGATCTCTGAACTATCTCCTCAAGATTTTTCTAGATTAAGAGTTGAGGTGCCATTATGGCTCTCTTGATTGAATACAAGTGTGAGCAAACAATCTCAAGCATATATCAATTAGGCACAAGTATATCAAGCATATAAAGAGATAAACAATATAAGCATGCAAGATATATAAACACAAGTGAGTGAGAGATGAGCAATCGCAAACACGGGAGAATTGTTTCGACATTCGAGCACCCATGCTCTACATCCCTGCCTTCAACACTATGATTTTCACTATAACAATCCCGCAAGATCACTTGGTGTCGCAACACCTACAATGAGTTCACACTAGAACTCTTAGACCCGTAAGTTCCTCACTTGTTCCCGCAAGAATAACACACGCAAGCACACTAGCTTGCCGAGGTCGCACCTCTACACCGAGCTCCCATAAGGACTCGTCACAACACGAACCCATAAGTTCGCCTTCTCAAATACAAAGATGAACACTTGGTGATCTCTATACTTTGATCACCAAAACACTCTCACAGCAAAGATCCCTAGAGGATGGATATGGTACTGGAAAGCTCAAGTTTTTGTGAGAAAAATTAGGATAGATTTGTGGAGAAAAACTCAAGAAATCCTTTTGAAAAACACAAGAAAATCACTCTTGGAAACACTCTTTTTGGTATAGAATTTAAGCTCTAAAACTTGTTGGAAAACCTCTAAGAAAGGTAGGAAAAACTGGTTCAAAAACCCTCTTCAAATCTTTTGTAAAACCAGCCAAAACAACCCCCTTTTATAGAGTTCAGAAATATAGCCGTTAGGGTCAAATCTGCAGGCCAGATAACCTGTCGGTCGACTGGCCGGTCGACCGGCCAACGGTCATATTTATGACCGTTGGGGCTGCCGGTTGACCGCCCGGTCGATCGCACCCTGGTCATGACCTGCCAGTCGACCGAGGTAAGATCTAGCGAGCAAAGCTCTTTGGCCAGTCGATCGCCCAGTCGACCAGGGCCAGATCCAGAGAGTGAACTCTCCGGATCGGTCGACCGCATGGTCGACCAGCCCTCAAGCCAAGGCCCATGCACGTTTCTGTGCACATCAGTCGACCGCCCAGTCGACCGACTTCTAGCTCGGTCGACCGATCGGTCGACCACCAGAAGGTCAGGTCAGGAAATTTTGGGGATTAAATCTTGGTTTTATAAATACTTATAAAATCTCATAAAATCTATAAAAATAAGTTCATTGAAATACTTTAAAGTATAAATATGTGTGATAAAAAATCAACACATATTACAAACTTTTTGAACCATTTTTTTTATATAGAAATTTAGCCTTAAATAAAAATCCGTATTTTTCAAAAACAATCTTCAATTTGAAAAACAATTTTTTCAAAACTTCTTCAAATATAAAAACAAGATATTTAAGCATTCTTGAAGTTTAGTTTATATGGATATGATCCAATACACATATAAAAGATGAAATATCTATGTTTTTGACAATAAGCTCTAAAATAAGTTTTGATAAATGCAAAACTTAAAACATATGATATTGAAACATCAGATAAGTTTTTCTTAACATTTGAACCAATAATACGCATGGATAAAATCCAAATCATATAAACTTGTTTTGATGAACTCTAATCATGAAACATAAGGATGTATACTTTAAAACTCAACACCAAAACAATATTTTCTAAAACTAAAGCTATTTTATGAAAATACATATAAATATTGTGTGTGTGTGTGTGTGTATGAGCTTGAGCAATCCATAACTAATCCATCCTTTACATTTCATCTAAAAATAAAATCTTAACACTTACAAACATGACACAAGTCTGCACAAAAATCTTCTTTTGAAAATCTTCGTCTCCATCTTGACTTGGTCCAAACTTAATCCATGAGCTAGATTTCTCCTTGAGTACTTGATGCAATCTTGATGCGCGAGTTCTTCAATCAACACGCGCTAGCTTTAAAACTTGACTTCAAATCTTTTGTTGAAACTAAACACCTACTAAGATCTTGATCAAATATCTAAAACTATATAAACACAAGATTATTAGTACTATAAATGCATGAGTTAATCATCATCAAAACTAGAATGATGGGCCTTTGGGCCAACAAATCAGTCGATCGGGCGGTCGACTGACGCCTTTATCTGAATTTCCCGGTCGACCGGGAGGTCGACCGGGACATTTCTCTGGGCCCTTGTTGAGTCTTGAATTCGTGCCAAGCCTTCCTACATCAGTCCTTCCCTCTTCAAAAGAACTCATCCTCGAGTTTTGATCAACGTGTTTGCATATGGATACGAGTTTAGACGCTTTTCCTTTTGTAGATCTTAAAGTAGGTAGAATTGGTCTCATGGCAACTCGTTTGCCCTTCCCAGTGAACATATACATGTTCTCTTTGCTTTTGTGAGTAGCATCAACATCTTGTTGCCATGGCCTCCCAAAAAGAATATGACACTTAATCATGTCGACAACATCACAAACAACAGAATCTTAATAGAATTCACCAATGAAAATAGGAACTTGACACAAATCAGTTATCTAGATGCAGGGGCCTTTCTTGATCCACCTAATAGTGTAGAGATGATAATGTGGCTTCGTCTCTAACTTCAAATGATTTATAAGTGCTTTAGACACGATGTTCTCGCAGCTTCTATTATCTAAAACGAGATTGCATACCTTGTCCTTAACCGAACACCTTGCATAATGTCATTGTGTGATGTCGAGTATCTTCTGATTGCAGAGCAATTTCTAAACAACACAAGCTACGAGATCTTTGTGTTCTTCGACAAAGTCAGAATCACTTGCATCCTCGATCACCACTCCTTCGTCTTCATCTCCATAATCCACAATGTTGACTTGCTTCCTCTTAGGACATTCATTAGACCTATATCCAGGCTCTCCACACCCATAGCACTTTCCGATCTTAGGCTTGGTATAGAGGTTTTCTTTGCTCTTCACAGCTGTTAGTTGTTGGTGGTGGTGTTGAAACAAGGGCTTCGACCGTCTATTGAGTTGGCGGCTAGTCAACCGTCGTGGAACTTGGCTAAGTTTCTTCGCCATTTAATGGCTCTTCGATTTGACATCAGACGCTTGAAAGGTGAAGCTATGTTGTGTAGTCTCTCAATCTTCATGGCTTTGTTGGGCTTCATCAATAGAGAACACGTCGTGAAGAATCGCGCGTTCTTAGATGGGGTACTTTAACCCGCTGATGTACTTTATAGTTTGTTGTTCATCTGTCATGGATAGTTCGCGCCTCGATGAGAGGTTATAGAACTCCTCCGTATATGCCGCAACAATTCTTGTATCTTGTTTGCAATGTTCAAATTAATTGTAAAGGATTTGTTGATAATCGGATAGAAGGAATCTACCTTGAAGGATTTGCATCATGCGTCTCCAAGTCATCATGGGTGGCTTGCCTTGGCTTCTCTTTATGATTTGTAGTTGGTCACATCATGTGACTGCTCCTCTCTTGAGCTTGTACGCTTTGAACTTGACATGCTTCTCCTCAAGTCGTAAGCCATGTCGAAGAATTTCTCTTGTTCATTAACTAAGTCTAAGAAGGATTCTATATCAAGGTTCCCACTAAAGGAAAAAAAATCTTGATCATCATACTATATTCATTAGGACTTGAGTCTCATCTTCTCCTATCATGA
The DNA here is from genome assembly GCA_038442645.1 of Agave tequilana. Lineage (NCBI taxonomy): Eukaryota > Viridiplantae > Streptophyta > Magnoliopsida > Asparagales > Asparagaceae > Agave > Agave tequilana. The sequence goes on from JAVJIF010019268.1 coordinate 49,031, forward strand.
TTAGGAAAAAAGAAATCCCCTCCCCTGCTAGGATTAGCATTGGCCATCCGCCTATAGTCTCGCCCGTAGGCCATCCTTCCATCGTAAGGATCCTCTTCGAAGTCGTCTTCTTAACGGAAGGTGTTGTTCAATTCTTCATCGGAAAGATCTTCGTATTGAAAATTCCGTAGAGGACGTCTTGATGGTGGTGATGATAGGCGTGGCTGATATGGTGGAAGTTGATATGGAGGTTGGTATGGTGGAGGTTGATTTGGCGGTGGTTGTTGTGGTGGAGGTTGATATTGTAGGGTTTGATGTAGTTGTGGTTGATGTGGTGAAAGTTGTGGATGAAGATTACCTGGGCGCCACCCCCTTCCTCTCTTCTTCTTTTCCTTCTCTTCTTCTTCTTTTTCTTTTTCATCTTCTCTTTCTTTACCTGTTCTTCTTCTTCTTTCTTTCTTCTACTTCTTCTTCCTGTTTTTCTTCTCTTTATTTCTTTCCGTCTCTCTCTCTCTCTCTCTCTCTCTCTCTCTATATATATATATATATATATATATATATATATATATATATATATATATATATATATATATATATATATATATATATATATATATATATATATATATCCCAGGCACCTCGATCGGCCAAGCTACCGGTGGGGGCCTGTCAACGCCGCCGCTGCCGGCAAGCCGGCCAGGCATGGCCGCCACCCTCTCCCCCTGTTCCCTTCTCTCCTCTTTTATTCCCTCTCATTCTTTCTCTTTTCCATTTGGATCTAAATGAAGGTTTCACCTAGAGGGGGGGTGAATAGGTGAAGGCTAATCTAATGGTCACTTAATGATAAATGATGCAAATAATGCGGAAGCTAAAACTAATTATGACCAAATTAAAACTTTTACACTAAACACTATGTATAACACAAGAGTGTTGCCGAATTCCCTGTGAAGGGCTCTGGACAAACTCCTCTAGATTCCCCTTGAATGGGTTGAGGTGCCGCGTTGGCTCTCTTGGTTAAATACAAGTGTTAGCAAACAACCCAAGCAAGTATATATCAATTATGCACACAAGTATATCATGCAAGTAAAGATGAACACAATAAAGTAATGCAAGATATAAATAAGAGACAAAGAGAGAGAGAGAGAGCAATCGCAAACACAAAGGGTTTGTTTCGAGGTTCGAGCACACTTGCTCTACATCCCCGCCTTCGACACACGAAGGATTTCCACTATGCAAGATCCCAATGGATCTCTCCTCGGTGCCGCAACACCTACAAGCCCTCGGACTCTCTAGTCCCGTACACACCGCAAGCCCACCGGCTCGCCGAGGCCGCACCTCAAACACGAGTTCGCACCCCAACCCGAAAACACCAAGTCCTCACTAGGACCCAAACAATCACGAGCACACTTGCCCGTCTCCTCAAAGAACAAAGAAAAAATCTTTGATGATCTACAACACTTTGATCACCTAAAGCACTCTCACTACAACACACGTATAGGATGAATAATCAATGGATAGCTCAAGTGTGGTGTGAGAAAAACAAGGAAAGAATCTTTGGTGAAAAACTTAAGAAAATCTCTTTTAAATACTCTTAATAAATCTCTCCTTTTGATTGGAAATATTTGCTCTAAATCAAGTGGAGGAAAACCTCTAAATAGTTCAGGAAAAACTGGTGAAAACCCACTTGAAAATCTTAGCTCAAAACAATGACAAGACCCCCAATTTATAGGCTGCCAGAAAACTAGCCGTTGGGGTCTGTCAGAGCGGCCGGTAGACCGGTGCGGTCGACCGCCAACGGTCGGATTTCTGACCGTTGGAGCCACGGTCGACCGACCCACTGGAGCTGAGAGTCTAACTCTCTGTCGGTCGACCCGTGCGGTCGGCCGAACTTTCCAGAGAGCTCTGCTCTCTGGAGCGGTCGACCGGCACGGTCGGCCGTCCTCCAGTACACAAAGACGTGCACGTTTGTGCACGTCAGTCGACCGGTCCGGTCGGCCGACTCCTGTATTAGTCGACTATTAAAGGTCACTAGTCGACTTATACGAAGCCTGAAACAATTTTCTGGGATAAAAAAGTTTGTCTTTTTGGCTCAAATAAAATCCCATAAAATACATAAAAATCTACAAAAATAGTTTAACCAATATACTTTGATAAACAAACATGCTTGCACAAAATCAAGGCATGTTATAAAAGATTGGACTATTTTTGTAATATGGAAATGTTTGGCTCATGATAAAAACTGTATTTTCCAAACATGTTTTCTAAACTTTGTTTTTCCAAAACATATTTTTCCAAATCTTCATCAAATACAAAAACAAGATATTATAATTCATTTTAAGGCATAGTGTGTATGGATATGATCCACTACACAATCAAGATGAAATATCTATGTTTTTGACATTAAGCTCTAAACTTGATTTTGGATAAAAGATATGTATATAAAAAAATACCAAAATCCAAATAAGTATTTTTCCAAAAAGAAAAATCTTTTCTAAACCAAAAAAAAACTTTTATGAAAACAATTCTAAATCAAGAGTGTGTGTGTGTATATGTACTTGAGCAATCCACCAACTATCTATCCTTTACATTTTATCTAAAAACAAAAACAAAATCTTATACCTAGACACAAGTCTTCATCTTCTTGAAGTCTTCACTTGAAGGCTTCTCATCTTCTTGACTTGGTCCAAGCTTGATCCAAAAGCTCCTTGGATCACACCGTGCTAGCTCCAAATCTTGACATTTTATCTTTTGTTGAGCTATGCACCTACTAAGATCTTGATAATGAATCTGTCACTAATTAAACACAAGATCATTAGTAAACATAACTTCATGAGTTGATTATCATCAAAACTAGGGTGATAGGCCTTTGGGCCAACAATCTCCCCTTTTTTGATGATGACAAAACTCATGAGGTTATATATGCATGGATTAAAGTAAAGCTTCAAGGAAGCTCCCCCTTAACTCATGCATAGATAAAATAAATAATAGATATGGCAATGAGGCACATGAACATGTATGCAAATGTCACAAAATCTTTTTCTCCTATTTGCAAAACAAAACATATATGCATGAACACAAATTCTTTAAAACATGCATATAAATCTCAAATTCTTCTCCCCCTTTTTGTCAATCATCAACAAAGGGGTCAAAGTAAAATCAAATCAAACAAATTTTTCTCCCCCTTTTTGTAAAAAACAAAAAGATCAAGAAGGGGTAATACAAATCAACAAAATGTTTTTTTAATTAATTTTTCTTAAACAAAAATTTTTAAAGGTATCAGAGCTTTTGTAAAACAAACAAATTTTTAAGATACCAAATCGAAAATAATCATTATTGAAAAACATATTGATACCAATTGAAATTTTAACAAATATGAAGTTGAAGCATTTTGATATCAATGGTAAACATAATGATCCAAAATTTTTATTTTTCATCATAAACTTTGTGCTTTTAAAAATGTGAGCCAATTGTAAGTTAAGCACATGAAAATCATATATATGTATGAAAAATGAGTATACCAAGTGAAATTGATACATACATATATAAGAAACAAAATATGAGTATATACAAAAATTATCAATTTAGATACCAATTGAAAGAATCCAATGATACCAATTGACATAACAATAAAATCAAGTGTATATCTCATAACCTGCCACCCTTCATATGCTCAAGATAGAAGATTTCAATGAAATATACAAGGCATAATCGCCCATCCATCCTCCCATAGACGGTAGGGGTTTTCAAAAATAAATTTGAAAATAGTATAGCATTGAAAATCACTACCAAATGAAGAATAATTAACTAGTTAAAGATAATTTTTGAAAAAACTAGTTAAAGATCCTTCAAAACATGAAATCAAAACATATGTTTTTCATGGGTCATACCAAATACACAAAATTCAACACTCAATGACGATAAAGCTCAAAAATATGTTCATGAAACAACATCATGACAAAATAAATAACGTGTGAGTGTACAAAAGTCATGTAAGTAGCATTTTCATGAAAATAGTCATTGAAGCTCAAAAAGTGTGAGTATCAAATTTTTGTTAAAATTTTTTTTTAAACAAACAATCATGAAAATTCATTTTTCATTAAAACAAAGCACACTTCTAGGTATATGTATGATTTATCCAATCCTAACAATACACATACATATCCCAAACATAAAAGAGTCTATCAAATGTATTTGCATGAAGGCAAGAGACTCACGGGTATACATGTATATTTATTAGATTTGAATTAAAAATACATATACATGAAGTAAAGCATAAAAATTGGCAAAGCATGTATAAATGAGAATCATCAAAACTAGCCTATACATGTGCATATAGTGGGTACAAATGAGCATGAAGTGCAAACATATATAAATCACGTGTAACTCACCATTTGTACATGTATAAAACAAGTTTTGATAAAAACTACATCTAAGCATGGTATTACCACATGAAGCACACAAAAAATATGAACATGCTATATGATATATGAAATTAAAAGCATGTACAAAAAAAAAGTAGGAGTTTAGAGATTGTTACCAACTCCAAAGCTCCAAGCATGGTGGTCTTTCCCACCAAAACCTCCTTGATAGCGGTGCATCAAAAATATGTCCATCTAGTCCACGTGCAACCACCACCAAGGCACCAAATCTCTCACGTCTTGTGAGAGCCCTCACCTACATCAAAAGCAAATGGTGGGGGTTTTGGTACCCATATTTTCTTGGGTCCTTGGGAGTTAGTTTTGTAAGGAACCCAAAATCTTTTATTAGCAAAATTAAAATGATCTAACCTATCATAACAAAATTTTGCTAAATGGCCTTTGCGGCCACAATGTGTACATATGTACACCTTAGTATGCTTATGTGTAGGAGTGTGATCATGTTGTACAACATAAGCAAATGCATGGTTATGATGTGCATGAATGTGTGGAGTTTGTTTCTTTGAAAACATTGACTCCAACCTAGAATGATTAAAAGCACAAGAGTTCAAAGATGAACTCAAACCATCCATTTTATTTTTCAAATCTTTAATCTCATTAGTGGTGGCATGAAAAGCATGATGAGATAAAGAATCATTTTTCTTTTTCTTTTGTGAAACAAAATCCTTTTCTTTTTCACAAATTTTTCTTTTCAAAGACTTGTTTTCTTGAGAAATAACTTCTTTTTCTTTTTCCACCAAATCAACTTTATTTTTCAAAATAGTGTTTCCTTCACATAAATCATTCAATTTAGCAAGTAAGGAAACATTCTCATTTTTCAAATCTTTATTTTCTTTCTCTAAGCATGACATTTTATTTTCTAATGAATCTTTTTCATTAAGCATGGCATCAAAATTCTTTTTCAAATTTTTGTTATCTTTTTCTAAACATGCAATGTTAGATCTAAATGTATCATGTTCTACATGCATGCAAGCAATGTTCTTTTTCAAATTATTATTCTTCTTTTTAAGCATGTCATATTTTTCAAGCACAAGATGACAAAAGGTAGTAAGCTCATCATATGACATGTCTTCATCATCGGATTCAGAGTTTACCTCAAGGGGGTTATCCCCTTGGACCATGTAGCACACGTTGGAGATGTCGCTTCCAACGTCCGAATCGCTCCTGGCATAATATAGATCCTTTTCGCCAAGGGAGGTGATGATGTTCCAAGCTACAAAAGCTGATTCAACATTAGAAACCCTAGAAAGATATTCATCATTTAGGGTACATTTAAGAGCATGAAGGGCTTTTGCATTAGCCTCAAAGTACTTGCTATTATTAACATATGAATCATTAGTGGTAGCAAGATATACATGAATGCCTAAGGCCTTGAGGTACAAAGACATCTTAACCTTCCATATATGGATGTTAACAATGTCAAACATGGGTGGTGACATGAAGTCCATGGTGTGTGTACAAAAATATTGTGATTAGCCTAAAAAATAAGGATCTTTAACTCTAGGTTGTTAGACCAAATCAGAGTACCAAGCTCTGATACCAATTGAAGGTTTCACCTAGAGGGGGGGTGAATAGGTGAAGGCTAATCTAATGGTCACTTAATGGTAAATGATGCAAATAATGCGGAAGCTAAAACTAATTATGACCAAATTAAAACTTTTACACTAAACACTATGTATAACACAAGAGTGTTGCCGAATTCCCCGTGAAGGGCTCTGGACAAACTCCTCTAGATTCCCCTTGAATGGGTTGAGGTGCCGCGTTGGCTCTCTTGGTTAAATACAAGTGTTAGCAAACAACCCAAGCAAGTATATATCAATTATGCACACAAGTATATCATGCAAGTAAAGATGAACACAATAAAGTATGCAAGATATAAATAAGAGACAAAGAGAGAGAGAGAGAGAGAGAGCAATTGCAAACACAAAGGGTTTGTTTCGAGGTTCGAGCACACTTGCTCTACATCCCCGCCTTCGACACACGAAGGATTTCCACTATGCAAGATCCCAATGGATCTCTCCTCGGTGCCGCAACACCTACAAGCCCTCGGACTCTCTAGTCCCGTACACACCGCAAGCCCACCGGCTCGCCGAGGCCGCACCTCAAACACGAGTTCGCACCCCAACCCGAAAACACCAAGTCCTCACTAGGACCCAAACAATCACGAGCACACTTGCCCGTTTCCTCAAAGAACAAAAAAAAGATCTTTGGTGATCTACAACACTTTGATCACCTAAAGCACTCTCACTACAACACACCTATAGGATGAATAATCAATGGATAGCTCAAGTGTGGTGTGAGAAAAACAAGGAAAGAATCTTTGGTGAAAAACTCAAGAAAATCTCTTTTAAACACTCTTGATAAATCTCTCCTTTTGATTGGAAATATTTGCTCTAAATCAAGTGGAGGAAAACCTCTAAATAGTTCAGGAAAAACTGGTGAAAACCCACTTGAAAATCTTAGCTCAAAACAATGACAAGACCCCCAATTTATAGGCTGCCAGAAAACTAGCCGTTGGGGTCTGTCAGAGCGGCCGGTCGACTGAAGCATGCGCATCTCTGCTACACTCATCTTCTGGGCATGATGTCTCTTTATAACCCAACATTCTGTGCCATATAACAAAACTGGCCTAATAGCAGTCTGATAAAACTTTTCCTTCAGCCATAACGGAATGTTACGATCACATAAAACTCCTGTTGCGCTTCTTCATTTCAACCAGCCGGCTTGAATCCTATGGTTGACATCACCATTGATCTCCCTATCCTTTTGGATAATAGAACCCAAGTATTTAAAATGACTGTTCATCGGTATTTCTTGTCCATCTAGTCTCACAATATTATAATTTCAGATTCTCTATTTACTGAATTTACACTACATATACTCTGTTTTGGCCCTACTTAATCTAAAACCTCGAGATTCTAGAGTTTGCCTCATTAACTCTAATTTGGCATTTACCCCAGCTCTCATCGACTAGAACAATATAATCAGTAAATAGCATACACCACGGTATATCATCCTGAATAGCTCTCGTAAGCTCATCCATCACTATGAAAAATAAGAATGGACTCAATGCAGATCCTTGATGCAAATCTGACCAGCTATTACACTGGAAAATATTATCCATAGAAAATTCAAGTCTCTGTATGGTGCCAACAAGCAGATGTCAAAGATATTTGAAGAGGTTCCAGATGGCTGTTGCCACTGTAATCATATGAGATGAAAGACTTTACATACGAAAAGAATATTATGAAAAAAGTAACAAAATTACAAGAAAATGTTGCAAAAATAACGTATGATCTATTCAGGAGGGAGAGGTAGGAGAAAAGTAAACTAGCAATAACAATATGAATTAGCATGACACCTCTCAATTTAAATGTAATGTCATTAAGATGTATACTATTATCTTAGAAGCTATACTGCATTATAATAAAGGGCCAAGTGGGGTTGTTGGATACCCTCTAGACCAACATGAGAAGCAAACCACAAGGCAACAACGGTTACCTTTTTGTTTCTTGACAAATGCTACCTTTTTTATTGCACGCACGAGAGCGACCACTGGAGATGCCATATTTAATAAAATGATCTTGACGACTTAGAAGATTAGAAGAGATGACGGGGACATCCAAGCACGACCACGGTGCATATATCACTGTTGGAGAAGACGAGTTGCTTCGAATGTGTTAAAGTAGTTCAAGTAGTCTTTATGTAGTTTCTTTTATTGTATTTTTAGTTTTTTTTGTATTAGTTTTATTACCATATCGGTTACATCCAGAGAGTTAACTTTTGTAAAGGTTATAAATAGGCTCCAAGACTTCAATTATTGGTATTGAATGATTGAAATTAAAAATTGCCGTTAAAATTGAGATTGTTATCTTGAGTTAAGGGGTGTGAAGCTCGTAATGTAAGGGTGTGAAACCAAAATTTATCTAGTTCTTATTTCTTTTCTCAAACCCTAATTTTCCCTTTCTATTTCTTTTCAAAACCCTAGTTTCCTCTTCTATTTAGATTGAAGGTGATTGTGATCCACCCATATTACATCAATTTTGATATCAGAGCTTTGGTTTCCAATCCCTTTCAAAATTTTCACCTCCCTTCTTCCTAAACCCTAAATCTTTCTTTAAAGAAAACCTTCGAAAATCATCAGAAAACCGCCACCACCACTGTTCATCTCCTCCTTCCATCATACCCACCAAAACCCTAACCCTAGTTGCAGACAGTCGTTGCCTTCCCGACGTCGTAGTCTCTTCGTCTTCACCGCCGCGACTACCTTCGATCTCTCCTCTCTCTCGCCGACTATCTCCGGCATCTCAATGAAGCTGACAACGTCCAACCTCAACCCTGACAACCAATCCGGCCTCAGCCACTGCCTCCAGCATCTCGACGATGTTGACAACATGCAACGCTCTGTTGGTCAAAGGCCCATTGCTCTAGTTTTGATGATGATTAACTCATATAGTTATAGTACTAATGATCTTGTGTTTAATTAATATCAGATATTTGATCAAGATCTTAATTGGTGTTTAGCTTCAACAAAAAATTTAAAGTCAAAGTTTTGGAGCTAGCACGTGTTGATTCAAGAGCTCGGACATTAAGATTGCATCAAGTACTCAAGAGGAGTCTAGTTTATTGGATCAAGGTTTGGACCAAGTAAAGAAGGCGAATAAGACCTTTAAGAAAAGATTTCCAAGAAGACTTGTCATGTTTGTAAGTGTCAAGATTTTATTTTTAGATAAAATGTAAAGAATAGATTAGTTGGTGGATTGCTCAAGTTCATATACACTCACACACAAGATTTATATGTATTTTCATAAAAGATTTTTCGTTTTGAAAATACCAGTTTGGTTTTTAAGCTTCAAAATATACTTTGTTTTATCAAAACTTATTTTAGAACTTAATGTCAAAAACATAGATATTTCATCATATATGTGTAGTGGAACATATCCATACACACTAAGCTTCAAAAGTATTTTAGAATATCTTTTTTTTGTATTTGGAAAAGCTTTGGAAAAATCTTTTTTGAAAAATACAGGTTTTTGTTTAAGGCAAAAATTCTATATTACAAAAATAGTTCAAAATATTTGTAATATGTTTTGATTTTTAATCAAACATGTTTGTATATCAAAGTATATCAATAAACTTATTTTTGTAGAATTTATGAGATTTTATTGAAGATAAAAAGACCAAGTTTTTATCCTTAAAAACCTGTGACCTGGCCTTCTGCCGGACGGTCGACCGAGCCAGAAGTCGGTCGATCGGTCCGGTCGACCGATGTGCACAGACATGCACGACCTTGTTTGGCTGGAGGGCCGGTCGACCGACCCGGTTGACCGCCAGAGAGCTCTGCTCTCTGGATCTAACCCCGGTCGACTGGCAGAGAGCTTCTGCTCTCTGTATCCAGGCATCGGTCGACCGGACGGTCGACTGGTGGCACAACGGTCAAAAATCTGACCGTTGGCGGTCGACCGGCCGGTTGACCGACAACAGGAAATCCTGCTGAGTTGGCCCCAATGGCTATATTTTTTAGGCCTATAAATTGGGGTTGTTTTGAGCTGTTTTCTATAAGATTTGAAGTAGATTTTCAAGCTAGTTTTTCCTACCTTTCTAAGTGTTTATCTCCACTTGTTTTAGAGCTAAATACTTCCATATCAAAAGGAGAGTTATTCAAGAGTGTTTTGAAAAAGAGATTTCTTGATTTTTCACCACAAATTCTATCCAAGTTTTTCTCACACATACTTGAGCTATCCATTGCTATTGCAATCCTATAGAGTTGTTGTAAGAGTGTTTTTAGGTGATCAAAGTGTTTAGATCACAAAGTGTTCAATCTTGTATTTGAGGAGGCGAACTTGCGGGTTCGTGTTGTTTCGAGTTCTTGCGGGAGCTCGGTGTAGAGGTGCGGCCTCAGCAAGCTAGTGTGCTTGCGTGTGTAGTTCTTGGGGGAACATGTGAGGGGACTAGTGAGTCCAAGAGTTCTAGTGTGAACTCCTTGTACGTGTTGCGGCACCGAATGCTCCGGTGGGATTGATTCTAGTGGAAATCCTTCATAGTGTTGAAGGTGGGGACGTAGAGCAAAGGTGCTCGAACCTCGAAACAAATCTCCTATGTTTGCGATTGCTCTCTCTATCTCTCACTTGTGCTTATGTCTTGTATGCTCTTATTGTTCAAATTCATTACTTGCTTGATATACTTGTGCTTAAATTGATATGCTTGGGATTGTTTGCTCACACTTGTATTCAACCAAGAGAGTCATAGCGGCACCTCAACTCTTATCTAGAGGAAGCTTGAGGAGATAGTCCAGAGCCCTTCACCGGAATTCGGCTACACTCTTGCGTTCTACTTGGTGTGTTTAGCATAATAGTTTTTACTTTGCATAAATAGTTTTAATTCCGCATTAATTCTTCATTAGATTAGCTAGTCACCTATTCACCCCCTCTAGGTGATTTCAATTGGTATCAGAGCTTGGTGCTCTTGATTTGGGTCTAACAATCTAGAGTTAAAGATCTTTATTTTTGGCTACTCACAATATTTATACACACACATGAATTTCATGTCACCTCCCATGTTTGATATTCTTAACATCCAGACTTAGAAGGTTAAGATGTCAATGTACCTCAAAGCCTTAGGTATTCGTGTTTATTTTGCCACTATTAAAGATTCATATTGTTTGAATGGCAAAAATCTTGAGCCTAATGCAAAAGCCATCGATGCATTAAAAAATACCCTGAATGATGAATATTTATTTAGGGTTTCTAATTTTGATTCGGCTTTTGTAATCTCCCTTGGCGAACAAGAGCAATACTATGCAGGGAGCGACTCGGATGATGGAAGTGATGCTTCCAACTTGTGCTACGTGGTCCAAGGGGATAACCCCCTTGAGGTATACTCTCCAAGCTTGATGAGGATGTTGACTTGTCATATGATGATCTTGCTTCATTTTGTCATCAACTTCTTGAAAAATATGACTTGCTTAAAAAGGATAATAAGAAATTGAAAAATAAATTTGATTCTATGTTAAAAGAAAAAGATTCCTTTCAAAATAAATTAGAATGCATTTCAAAAGAAAATGATTTGTTGAAAAAGAAGAATATTTCCTTGTCCTCTAAGCTAAATGATATTTGTGAAGAAAATAAATCTTTAAAAAATAAAATCACTTTGGTGAAAAAAGAAAAAGATATTGCTTTGAATGAAAACAACTCTTTGAAAAGAAAAATTATTTCAAAAGAAAAGGAAAATATTTCTAAAAAGAAAAAGCGTGTTGATTCTCATTCTCACCATGCTTTTCATGCTACTATTGATAAAAATGAGATTCAATTTTTGAAAAATAGAATAGATTGTTTGAGCTCAATTTTGAGCAATTGTGCATTTAATCATAATAGATTGGAAATCTTATTTCAAAAGAAACAAGCTCCACATGTTCACGCACATCACCCATGGCATACATATGCACACTTTGCACATCATGATCACACTAATTCACATGTGCATCCTAGAGTGTACAAATGTACACATTGCGACCGCAAAGGTCATTTAGTAAAATTTTATTTTGATAAGATAAATCATATTAATTTTGCTAATAAAAATGTTTGGGTTCCAAATAATGCTAACCCCCGTGGACCCAAAAGAAAATGGGTACCAAAATTCCCACCTCTTGTGTTTGATGTAGGTGTGGGCTCTCAAATGATGTGAAAGATTTGATGCCTTGGTGGTGGATGCATAAGCTTGATGGACACTACAATTGATGTATCACTATCAAGGAAGTTTGGTGGGAGGACCATCATATTTTGGAGACTTAGAGAATAGTTCATACGGTTTGATAATTATCTCTAAACTCCCATTTAGTTTATATGCTTTTACATAGATAATATTTTTAGCATGTTTTGAAGTTGTGCTTCATGTGATGAATACTTATATAGATGAACTTTTTATTAAAACAAGTGTATATACTTGTACAAGTAATAAACAACAATTGATTCGTATATATTTGTACTTCATTGCTCATTTGTACTCATTACATGTACATGTATAACCTAATTTTAATGATTCTTTCATTTATATATGTTTTCCCTATTCTTATATATGTTTTGCTTCATGTATATGTAATTTTTGTTCAAAACTAATAAATATACATGTATACCCTTGAGTCACTTGCCTTCATGCAAATTACTTTATGGACTCATTTGTGTTTAGGATATGTATGTATATTTTTTAGTTTTGATAAAATAAACATATGCCTTGAAGTTTGTTTTTAATGGAAAATACATTTTTATGATTTTCATATGTTTTTGATGTTTTTTTAGCCTTATTAATTATTTCATGAATATGCTATTTACATGATGCTTGTGCACTCATATTTCTTTGTTTACTCATGACCTTGTTTCATGAGCACATTTTTAAACTTTATAGATTTCGAGTATCAACTCTTGTATATTTAGTATGCTTCAAATTTCAAACAATATACTTAATTGGTATTTTCATTTTCATACATATATATGATTTGATTGTGCTTGATTTACAATATCCTTACATGTTTAAAGCACAAATTATGTTTATGCTAAGCTTGACTAATTTTTAAATGTTAATTGGTATTTTAATAAGCTTATGCATTATTTTCAATTGGTATTTCAATTGATATCAAAATATACTTCATATTTTACCTTTTAATTAATATCAAAATTTACAATATACTTCAATTGGTATCAATATGTTTCGATTTCAATTGGGTTTCGATTTTAATTGGTATCAAAAATGTTTTACCTTTTATTTGGTATCAAAATTTACTATATATTTCAATTGGTATCAAAATATAAAATATTTTACTTTCATTGGTATTAAAATTTACAAATGTTTCAATTTCAATTGGTATCAAAAATTTTCAATTTCAATTGGTATCAAAATCTTGTGATATCTTAAAATTTTGTTTATTTACAGGTGATATCTTAAAATTTTGTTCACTTATAAGTGGTATCTCAAAATTTGATTTGTTGATTTAAGAAAATTCAAAATTTGTCTTTAAAGTGATTTTAAAAATGTTTTGATATGTATTAACTATATGCAAGGGGAGCTTAACATCTTTTCTATATATAGATTCATGTTGAGTGTATCTTATATTGAGAAGCTTGACATCTCTTCTTTATATGGTACACGTGTGTAGGGGGTTTAACATCTCCACTTATGCATTGTATATTATGTTTTATGTGAGTTAGGGTTTTGTCATTCTTTCTTCATGTAATGCATGTATGCAGGGGCGCTAACTTACCGTCTTCCTCTTCATGAATGTATATCGCATATATATATCTTTATTGTTGATTTATTTTTCACCCCTTTGTTGATGATTGACAGAAAGGAGGAGAATGATTTTGAGTTTATATATGCATATTTAGAAATTGAGTTTATGCATATATTGAGTTTATGCATGTTCTATATTTTATGTTTATAAAAAAAGGGGGAGAAGGATTTTGAAAGTTTATACAAAAAAAGGGAGAAAGTTTTTGGGGAGAAGAATTTTGATTTATGCATGTTTCTCTCATCTTGTTTATGCATATATATATTTATTTAGTTTTATGTACTTCATTGAATATCTATTTGTTATTGTTATGCATGAGTTAAGGGGGAGCTTCTATGAAGCTTATCTTTAATCTATGCATATATAACTCCATGAGTTTTCTCATTATCAAAAAGGGGGAGATTATTGGCCTGAAGGCCCATTGCTCTAGTTTTGATGATGATTGACTAATGTAGTTATAATACTAATGATCTTGTGTTTAATTAGTATCAGATATTTGATCAAGATCTTAGTTGGTGTTTAGCTTCAACAAAGGATTTAAAGTCAAAGTTTTGGATTTAACACGTATTGATTCAAGAGCTTGCGCATCAAGATTGCATCAAGTACTCAAGAGGAGTCTAGCTCATTGGATCAAGATTTGGACCAAATCAAGAAGGAGAAGAAACATTCAAGAAAAGATTTCAAGAAGACTTGTGTCATATTTGTAAGTGTCAAGATTTTATTTTTAGATAAAATGTAAAAGATAGATTAGTTGGTGGATTTCTCAAGTTCATATACACTCACACACAAGATTTATATGTGTTTTCATAAAAGAGTTTTCGTTTTGAAAATATGGTTTGGTTTTTAAGCTGCAAAATATACTTTGTTTTATCAAAACTTATTTTAGAGATTATTGTCAAAAAATAGATATTTCATCATATATGTGTAATGGATCATATCCATACACACTAAGCTTCAAAAGTGTTTTAGAATATATTATTTTTGTATTTGGAAAGGTTTTGGAAAAATCATTTTTAAAAAATACAGGTTTTTGTTTAAGGCAAAACTTTTGTATTATAAAAATAGTTCAAATGTTTGTAATATGTTTTAATTTTTAATCAAACATATTTGTATATCAAAGTATATCAATGAACTTATTTTTGTAGAATTTATAAGAATTTATGGGATTTTATTGAAGATAAAAAGACCAAGTTTTAATCCTTAAAAACCTGTGACCTGGCCTTCTGCCGGTCGACCGAACTGTCGAATGAGCCAGAAGTCGGTCGACCGGTCCGGTCGACCGATGTGCACAGACGTGCACGGCCTTGTTTGGCTGGAGGGCCGGTCGACCGACCCGGTCGACCGCCAGAGAGCTCTGCTCTCTGGATCTAACCCCAGTCGACTGGGTGGTCGACCGGCAGAGAGTTTCTGCTCTCTGTATTCAGGCCTCGGTCGACCAGGCGGTCGACCGGTGGCACAACGGTCAGAAATCAGACCGTTGACGGTCGACCGACAGCAAGGAATCCTGCTGAGTTGTCCCCAACGGCCATATTTTTAGGCCTACAAATTAGGGCTGTTTTTGGGCTGTTTTCTATAAAATTTGAAGTGGATTTTCAAGTTAGTTTTTCCTACCTTTCTAAGTGTTTATCTCCGCTTGTTGTAGAGCCAAATACTTCCATATCAAAAGGAAAGTTATTCAAGAGTGTTTTGAAAAAGAGATTTCTTGAGTTTTTCACCACAAATTCTATCCAAGTTTTTCTCACACATACTTGAGCTATCCATTGCTATATCAATCCTATAGGAGAGTTGTTATGAGAGTGTTTTTAGGTGATTAAAGTATTTAGATCACCAAGTGTTCAATCTTATATTTGAGGAGGCGAACTTGCGGGTTCGTGTTGTTTCGAGTTCTTGTGGGAGCTCGCGTGTGTAGTTCTTGGGGAAACAAGTGAGGGGACTAGTGAGTCCAAGAGTTCTAGTGTGAACTCCTTATAGGTGTTGTGGTACCGAGTGCTCCGGTGGGATCGATTCTAGTGAAAATCCTTCATAGTGTTGAAGGTGGGGACGTAGAGCAAAGGTGCTCGAACCTCGAAACAAATCTCCCGTGTTTGCGATTGCTCTCTCTATCTCTCACTTGTGCTTATGTCTTGCATGCTCTTATTGTTCATATTCATTACTTGCTTGATATACTTGTGCTTAAATTGATATATGGTTGGAATTGTTTGCTCACACTTGTATTCAATCAAGAGAGTCATAATGGCACCTCAACTCTTATCTAGAGGAATCTTGAGGAGATAGTCTAGAGCCCTTCACCGGAAATTCGGCTACACTCTTGCGTTATACTTGGTGTGTTTAGCATAATAGTTTTTAGTTTGTATAAATAGTTTTAATTTCACATTAATTTTTCATTAGATTAGCTAGTCACCTATTCACCCCCCTCTAGGTGATTTCACGCTCATCCCCGACAACTGACATGACCTCGTCTTCTTCACCAGATCTTACCACCGATTTGCCGACTTCAACAGCATCTCACCGATAACCAGATTTAACCCCACTGACCATCAGATCCTCGTAGTCGTCCTCGTTGCCGTCTTCATTGTCGTCGTCGCCAGCCAGCAGATCTCGTCTCGTCGCCACTGCCAATCAGCAGATCCCGTCGTCACTGCCAACCATCATATCTCGTTGTCGGCATCGCCTCCAACTTTGCCACGTCATTGTCGTCACTCACCGCTTCATCGTCCTTCTCAGAGCTGCCAAAAAGAGATGGAAACCCTGGGTTTGAGTAGTGGGGTTAACCCGACCAGCTAAGCTGTGGCATCATCACGAGCCAATTGAGCCAACCTTTAGCCATCTCAAGCCGCTGACATCATTAGCTCACTGAGCCGACCCGAGCCGATCCGAGCCGTCAGCTCACTCCCAAGTCGTCAACTCAAGCAGAGCCAACCGGAGTCGACCCCGAGTTGCCAGCTCAGACCGAGTTGACTCGGTGAGTAAAGTCGAGTTTGCTAAGTCCCTACTCGGCCTTGACTCAGCCCAACTCAGCGAATTCAATTTGGAAGCTGTTTTGAGACCGTTTCATGTCTAATTCGAGCCGTTTTTGAAGCGTTGAACTCGTGAAAGACAGACTACACATTCACAGCCATCAGGAGGACAGGAGGTCGACGTGATCCTCAGTAGGTACGTTCCTGATCCTGATCAGTTATCTTGAATCTGATAATCCATCTCTGAGTTGTGATTGATTTGACTGTTGTCTACCAAATATAAGTGAGATTGTGTGATTCTACTTCCCTGTGATACACTAATTTAATATTGATTGTAGAACTTGCTTGTGTAGCATAAACATTTTCATTAATGTTTTCTTGAATTAAGAATTGATTAGTCTACACATGTCACTTTGATCAAACAATTTGCTAGTGTTTTTAATTTTAATCCTTCCTATCAAATGATCGTAATTTGTCGAAGCATGATTTTAGTAATATTACCATTGATTTATGAACACTCATACATGTTTCACAATAATAGAGCACAATTAGGCAAGAATTGCATCTTAGGCACTTTTATTTGCATTTAGAATCTAGAACTTTATTCAAACAAAAAATATATAAAATTCAAAATACAAAAAAATAGTTCAACATCAAGTTTAGAGTTCGTGTCTTCCCTTACATTAAGGAGAGTCTAGTCAAGCCCCCTTCACTCTGATGGATCCAACCAAGAGAGCTGAAATTACTACAAAACTCAAAGTAACATTTCGCATCCACCTAGGAATGATGTTAAGGAGAATAACACTGAAATTGATAAAAGAAACAAAGGTCTTAAAATTGTTTTTCAAGAATAGCACATGTGATGGATGTAATTAGTGCCAAGGATATGTGCATACAGCCATCGACTGTACCACTCCTGTTAAGATTTCTCTTATTAACGGAATTCATATTGTAGCTTCTGAGCTTGAAAGTGCTATTTCTTCAGAAATCACACCCTTGATTAAAGAGTTTAGTGTTATTTCCCTAACTACCACAGCTGTTGTTCTTGTTGCCGCTGCTATAACTAACACCTATTCTTTCCCTTCCCTAACTATGTTGCTGACTCCACCTTCTCCTCCACCACTTGTTGTTGCTCTCTCCGTTTTCCCTCATGTCGTGACCTGCTCTGGTCACCACCCTCTTGTGACCACCCCCTTCCTCCTCTACTACCAACACCATCTGCTTACTCTTTTGATTTATCGTCTACTAATATTCCACTACCGGTCCCACACTATTCATGGCAGAATTTTAGCATGGACGTCATGTTAGAACTTCCGAAAACTCTTACCAAACATGTATTGGTTTAGTTTCGAGAGCAAGTCTTCCCAATTTGTCACATTATTGAGTAAATCCCGCAAAACATGAAGAGCTCAAAAGGCAAGTTGATTTTAAATTGTCTAGTGCTGAAGTTGCCGAAAAAGTTAAAAACACATCTGTTAATAGGACAATAGATGAAAGCCCCATATGAGATCACTTATAGTTTAAGGCCTAGACAACCCACCGATCTTATCCCGATAGTTGATCACTGTAAAA
Organism: Agave tequilana; assembly: GCA_038442645.1. Lineage (NCBI taxonomy): Eukaryota > Viridiplantae > Streptophyta > Magnoliopsida > Asparagales > Asparagaceae > Agave > Agave tequilana. The sequence continues at coordinate 67,255 of JAVJIF010019268.1, forward strand.
TTTCTGAGTTTGCATCATCACTTGCATCACACATGCACGAATTACACAAAAAAAAAAAAAAAAAAAAAAAAATTAGTGAAAAGATTGCACGAAATAAAGCCAACGATAAGCTACGAGCTGATGTTAGGAACATATTAAAAACTTATAATGTTGATGAGTTTGTTAAAAACTTGCGTGCTTGTAATGCTGATCCATTTCAAATCATAAATAAATTGAACGATAATATTTACGTTATAGATTTTGTCATGCTACTTTTTTAGTCTGAATATACAAATTGTTGCATCATTAGTTGGTCATTGACAAATAACCTCTTCATTGGCTCCTGAGTATTCATGCTGGTCTTTGGCAACAGAATTCCTGGTCAAAATTTTCCATTTTCCATAAACAGAACAATATTATCACTTTGCTGGTATTATCTCATGTCATTATCTCACTAATAATTCTATCATGTTCACAAAATATCACTCCTTTCATTACCATTGAGTTCATTAACATTTTCACTGTTTCTTTTCACTCCATTTCTCTAAATCCATGGTCGAAGTCTTCTCCCGGCACATATTTATACTAAGGTGTATCTACAAAATTGGGTGTGCATTACTCAAGTTCTGGTTTTTTAGATTTGACTAAATCTAACTCAAAACATCAAAATTTAACCTGACCCAACTATTCCTTGACAAAAAATAATACCCAAAAATTTATGTACTGTTCTCTTCTCTTATGACATAATCCTACGATAGATAAGCAACCAAATAATAATAAAAACTCAGTTCATGGAGAAGATAAGATATACTACCATCACCTAATGACATCCACTTCAGAAACCTTAACAGTTGAGAGAAATACAATCTAATTCTTAACAAGAAAGACCAAAAATATGGCCTGATGTAAATTGGACCCCAACAAGCTTGCATCCCTTTCATTTGACCTTTTTAAATTAGCTATTGTTCTTCATAACAAAAGGGAAACATAGGAAGGTAACTTCAGGCAGTGTTTCCACCTGGCAAGTTCTGGGAAACTAAGACTTTTGTTAGAGAGTTACATCACATCACCCAAAAAAACTAAAAGTACATACATGGTTTTTGTTGGAAATGCGTAAGATGTCAGCAACCTCCTTGCAAGAATCCCCTTCCAACAAAAAACACATTCTTAATGAAACTTAGACCAGATCAAGAACAACAAAGATTTAGAACAGGGTACTGGGTTGATCCAAATTTAATTTTATTCAATTCGAAAACACAGTTGACCATAAACTTCCGAATCATTTTCTCCATTTCTTTCCATTAGGACTATTAACAGTATTTGGAAACTCTTTCATTTCATTTGTGAACATTTATCAATGGATTTTCTATTGCACATAGGCATAACAATAAACAGTTATCTCTGATATTACCTTTCAGTAAGTCATTTACTTGTACGTAATATCTTCCCATATCTCTCTTACAAGACATTGATTCCCCTCATAAGAAAGAAGAATTCGAAATCCAACTCCCGCCTATGCATGCTTTCTGTGTATGTGCAACAAGAACTATTCTTCATCTATTCATCGTTACTTTCAGATTAGATTAATAACAACAATATGTGGCATCTTTAATGAAACAGGTGGCATGGATGGTGCCTATATACTTAAAATCATGTCCATTGACCGAAAACAGCAAAAAGCGGGAAATTAGACTGAGAAAGATGATCAATCCAAAATATTTCTCTAGTCATGATGCTCCAACTGATATCACAATGGCAGATCATACAAAATACCTGGAATACTTCTGCACCGAGGTGACTTGTTTGCATGTAGCATTGGTTTCCAGTATCAATTTCCTCATAAGGCCCCACCCATTAAACTTAATAGTTCACTACCAGGACTAATGTAGGTTCCTCTCATTGTTTCTCTTTCTGCAGTTTATACTGGTCATGATAAACTCCTTCAGAGAATAGAGAGAAACTTTGCAATCAGCTAATCGGCTATCAGCTAGATCTCAACCTCACAAATGTAAGCATTTCTGAATGATAAGCCGAGCTAATAAGAATTCTTAAGAACTTGCTATGTAGTCTCCATAAAACTGACTGCAACCCAAACTAAGATAATCTAAGATGCCTAGAGGAGAAATCAGTGATATCAATTAACCATGTCCATTTTGCCAAGGGAAAAGTCAACTGCTAGATGCAATAAATTATGTTGTCTCCGGCTTTCCTTCCTACAGCTTTTCATGCTTTTACAATTGCTCAAACACCTAGTTAATGTACTTGTTCAAAAATCATTCTCCTCATTCGTCTTTTATGCCAATCCAAATCTTGATAGAACAAAGTTCCTTAAATTAGACAAAAAAGGAAAACAAAGAACAAGAAGATTCAGTGACTTACTAAGCAAGTCGAACTACTGTTTGGATGCCCGGAAGTGGGTGGAAGTGAGAAAGTAGGAAGTAGGATTCTTTTCCTCTTGAAAAATGAGAATTTGTGTTTCTTTTCTGGTGTTTGAATGGTAGTTAGGAAATGTAATTGAAAAAAAATGTAATGTCTTTTTCAGTGTTCTGTTAGTAATGTGAAAGTGGAAGCGGAGAGATTGACCACAAAGTTGACCGTAAAATAATATTAAAATAAAAATTAATTATGAAAAAAATTTAGACTGTAATTAGAATGCAAGTAAGATGTACATAACCACAAAATTAACTGTTTTGAGCTACAACTTATTACAGATCAGATTTACATGACCACAAAATTAACTGTAGCACCTTGAAAGTGAGGAAATAGTTGTGTAATAAGGAGAAAAAGAAAAAGAAAAAGGATTTTTTCCATCTTTCTTTTCCGGTGTTTGGACGAACATCAAAAGTGGGAAATGACACTTCTCACTTTCTCACTTCCGCCCACTTCCTTGAATCCAAACAGCCCTTAGGCTCATCTCTAATTACATAATCACATCCCCCAACTCATCTAAGTAAGAATCTGACACACTCATCAAATAAAGGAGGATAATTGGACCTGTTTTATTAAACAAGCCTGCTATGGAATGATTGAAGTCACGTTTCCATCATCTTCTTACTTACAGGAGGTAACCAAGCATCATGTTTAATAGATGTCAGTTATTGTCTTATTTTAGATTAAGTGACAGCTATATAGAGGTTGGATGTGCTTAGATAGGGTGAGAAAAGATGATGAAATGAAATGTATTTGTGTTGAGACTAGATTCTTTTAGTTATCTGCTTCCCTGTGCAGCATGAACAAGGATACGGCATACACGTACGACATGATACAGGCACGAGGATACAACTAATTTCAAAAAACTAGGATACAGGTATGACATGAATACAGCAAATATTATATGTATACACAGGTACACATATAATATAGAATGCAAAAATACGAATATGGGATAAAAATATAATATCGTACAAATTTACAATAATAATTAAATTATACTCGTCTGTGTCTTAATATTTATTACCTGTATATGAATTTGTAAAGTTATAATGATTATAAGAATGGAATATCTTAAATATTATGAAATTTTTTTAGTCATATAAATTAATAATTATGTGAATGATTTTGATAAACTAGACAAATTATATAAATACAATCCAACTACAAGTAACACAGACATAAACTTTTCATTCAAAATTAGATTTTTTTTTTTTAATCTTTTTTAAGTTTGTAATCTTTGTTATGTTTAGAATATGTATCAGATCCGTTAAGGATACTTTGCAAATTTTATGATACTTTAGAGGAGTATCTCATACGTATTTGTCAACTATCAAAGTGTCCAAGAATAAAAAAAGTATCAGTACATCTCCTTCGATGACCTGTGCTACATAGCTTCTTCCCTGTTCTGTAGAATTCTTTTTTCTTTCCCTTGTTTTCTTCCCCTTGAGATCTGGACATCATGTAATATTCTTGCTTAAACCTAAAAGTTATTCCACTAAGTATCAAGTCCCTGTAATCTTGTAACTCAAGGTTATACTAAAATCCAATCTTGAATTCCAATCCTCATCTTCAATATAAAAAACCTTTTTAACTTTTTCAAGATTTTTGGAAAGGTTTATATCGCCCGGTACCGATATTCATGCCCAATAATGATATTGGCGGTACGATTCAATATTGACCAATACGATATTGATATTGTGGATATGACGATCTAAACAACATTTTCTGATAACAAAAACCTACAAGCGATACTTATATACAAATACTGGGATTTCAAACCGTGATTTTTGATTATTGATTCACCCGTGGTACAATAGTGGCAAATGATCCAAAATATTCCTAGGAGACTTCTGCACCAAGGGTACTATTAAAATATAAATCCTACTATTAAAATATAAATCCCTCAACTCTCACTTTACCTTGAGTTTTGGTGTAGTGGTAGGGGCTTTAATATGGTATCAGAGCAACCCAAGTTCAAATCCCATCGGGCGCGCATTTAAAAGTGGATTTAAAAACAAAAACATCGCTAGCGTAAAAGCCCCTGCTTTCGGCCCATAAAAAGGCGATCAACGTGAAGAGGCTTGTTAAAATATAAAGCCCTGGTATCAACTCTCATTACCAAGATATTTATTTCTTGTAGCTATCACTACTTTCCAATACATCTGCAAATGGCAACAGTCCAGTAACTTCTTTTGATACATTAGAATCTAGAGACGTGCTTCCCCTTAACAAACTTGTTTATAGGTTAGTGGTTCTCCAACATGGATCAAAACACTAGGTTTCAAGAGGTCTAGAATTCAAATCTCATTATGAGAATCTATAATATTATTTACCCGACCAGGTAGCCCAAGGCCCATGCAAGGCGAGATGTTAAGTTTGGTTGACATATATTGTTTTCTAACAACCCTCCTATCTTAAACTTTTGGGTGAAATGATTATCTAACCTGATATCAGTGCACCAGGTGTCAAGCTTTCCATTCTCAAGAAAGCCCAAGTTAAAAGCTCATCATTAGTAATCTAAAATATGTTTATTTACCCCGGTTATCCTGCCTTTCCAAGCTAGTAATGTTCAAACAGGAGACATTTGTACATCCTGTGCCCTTGCTTGAATACAATGTTAGCTCATAACCACCCAGTTTAAGCTATTAGGATTACACTTTTGGGTACAATCCTCAGAACTGCAACAAGAAGAAAGAGAATTTCTGAAAAGAATAAAAGTTAAAGTGCTTTTATTGTATTTGGATGATGTTCCTCTAATTACAAATATAGGCAGCATCTATCAAAAAATAATATGATTTTTAGTTGAATGGCACTCAAGATATATCCCCCCAAATCCCTCCCCAGAGGGGCAAAAGAAAGAAGAAATAATGTTAACATGTACATGAAGTATCAATTAGTAGATGAAAATATTTTTATGTTACTGGATTCGGCAGCCTTGTTCTGCAGCTCTCAGAAAGCTAAGGCTGCGGGTTATCCTCTGCAGATAAACATGTAACAAGAGAATTAAGACATCGCAAGTGACAAATAGTGAGACAAACACTTGTTTGCTCTAGAGCCTGAAGGTGTACCTCTCGAGTGTCTCTTAAACGCAATAGCTCCAATCTCTGGGTTGGCCTCAAGTTTAACAGGTTCACTAGCTGCAAAAGTTCATAGCAGAGAGGACTGTGTAATTAACTTTATAGAGGATAAAGGACAAGAGCAAGGAAATATTCGTACCAGAAACTGAATTTCTCTGGATCCTGCAGTCCGGGCATTCCTTCAGCTTGAAGTTCCATGTCCCTTGATCTCCTGCCTGGACATGAGACAGTGTTGTAAGCCCAAAGGCAGCAACATAAATAGTATTCAGTAGCGACAAGGTGGGATCATAAAATGCCATAAGAAAGGAAAATGTAGAGCTAGAATCAACCATCAGAGATTTATAAAGCAGAGTAAAGCCATAAATGTAAATCAAATGACTCATACAAAGTTGTATGGTAGGGGGCCAACAATGTATGCCAAGCCAACTTAACCCCTATGATTTGTAGACGGCACACAAATGTCATGCTCTGAGCTGGAGATGGGGTGTAATACATGGGAACTCATCAACATCTAAAGGACACACTATACATTTGTGCTTTTCCAATATATGCATATTTGGCTCATAAATATATGTATTGGTTCATTATGCATATATGGAAGCAGATTAAATACTAAAATGATTTATAAAATGTTAAACTACGAAAGACTATATATTTATTGATATTGAGAAGAGTTACAAAAATATAATTACATAAAGTCATGAGTAAATCCCTCTTTATATAGACCCATGCATGCAAGACCAAATCTTATTTACACTATGACTTGTAATACTACTAGGACTCTATAAGATTCCAAATCTTATTAGGACTTATTAACTAAATAACTATTAATTAGTTAATTACTTAATATACCTAGCATCTTCTCTCAAACTTAAGATGGTATGATATCGAGAATTTGTATAACAAAAACTAAACAAAAACAAATACTAAATCTACTGAAAAGCTAATGTCGATGCCAGACAACTAATTTGTTGGTGCTGAAATACTAATTGTTGGCGTAGATCTTGAAGTGTTGATGCTCATGTCGCCGAACTGAAGACAACCAATCCAAACAAACTCAAACGATCCTCCCTTGAGATCTCAAATGAACTCAAATGATCCTTTCCTTGAGATCTTAAACAAATTCAAATGATCCTCCATCGAGATCTCAAAGGAACTCAGACAACCCTCCCTCGTGATCTCGAACGAACTCATACGATCCTCCATCGGGACTCAAAGGAACTAAGACGATCCTCCCACATGATCTCAAATGATACTCTTGTTGGCCCAAAGGCCATTATCCCGGTTATTTTGATGATAGCAAAACATATTTAGTTATGTATTTAATAATCTTGTTTAAAAGGATTTCAGGCTCTAGAAATAGGTTTTTGACGGCTCCGCTAAAAGACTCACACATTTGGAGTTCGCCCAAGATTTGCATTCCCAAGCCAAAGCACATAGGAAGCTTCGGGAATATGACGTTGAAGAAAAGATCAAGAACAAGTCAAGACTTTGCTAAAGATTCAAGATTTGTATTTTTGATTTTGTTTTTAGATATTTGTCAAAACTAGATATTAGAAGTAGAGCTATGGGATTATCACACACACACCTCTTAGTTAGGTTCATGGCTTCAAAAAGATTTTTCAATTCCATTTCTAACTTAGTTTTTAAAAGAGAACATATTTGAAAATACGCTTTTTAGAAAAACAATAGTTTTGGGAAAACATTTTCATTGAAAAACAAGTTTGTGTTCAAAAGAATTTTATCAAACTATTTTTAACATGATTGAAGTATGACACATGCTTATACTTCATGTTTTTACAAGTTCCAAAATCTTACCCAAAACCCAAAACCAAAATCCAAGTTTTCTGGTTCTGGAAGTTCTGTTTTTCAGAACTCACAGTAACCGGTCGACCGGCCCGATCGACCGATGTGCACAATACTGTGCACGTCTATATCAGTCGACCGACCCGGTCGACCGAAGTTCATTTTCGTTTACAGGAGTTTTCGGTCGACCGACCCGGTCGACCGATGAGCCCCAACGGTCATATTTTGACCGTTGGCGGTCGACCGACCCGGTCGACCGGAATCTGTCAAAAGTTCTGACAGATCCAACAGCTAGTTTTTCTGACTGTTTTTCTTTTTGGGATTTGTCTCCGAGTTTTTGAGGCTGTTTTTGACCCCTATAAATAGAGGGTCACCTCATATTGATTAGACAACCATTACAAAATATTTCATAAGAGTTTTACAAAGATTTTCAAAGCTTTCCTTCATAAAAGATTTTCCAAAGCCTAAATTCCCAACACCCAACTTGTAGCCTATTCCTCTAGCTTCTCTCTAGATTTTGCACACCACAATCCCAAGCTTTACATCTACATATTTGGTTCTAGGATTGTGCAAGTGAGCTTTTGTAAAGTGATCAAGTGTGATCACTCATTTCTTCTTGGAGTGAAGTTGTAGAGGCATCGGCCTCAAGGGAGCTAGTGAGCTTCGGGTGGTGTTGCGGCATCACAAGTGTAAGGGACAAGTGTGTCCTTGTATTGGCGATCCGGTGGGATCAACGATAGTAGTGCAAATCCTTCAAGTGTGAAGGCGGGGACGTAGAGCGTGGCTCGAACCTCGGAAACACATCCTTGCGTTTGCGTTTGATCAATTTTCTCTAACTCTACTCCTTTCAATTCTTGCACCTTAATTGTTGTATTTATTGCAAGTCTTTATTTGTGCTATTTGTGTGTGAAAGTTTTAATTCCGCAAAATTGCCATATTTCATATAGCCATCACCTATTCACCCCCCCTCTAGGTGATTTCAATTGGTATCAGAGCCTAACCCTACAACTTAGGTCTAACAACCTTAGGGAGATCCATATTTGGCTATATACATTTGTGTTGCATTTACATTTGCTTGTGCATTCATGGCATCCATGGACTTTTCTAGCATTAAATCCCCACCCAAGTTTGATGGTTTAAACTTCCCCATTTGGAAGGTGAAAATGAATCTCTTCCTTAAATCCCTAGGAGTTAGGGTAGCTAGGGCCATTACCAAAGATTTTATTGAACCCACTAGTGATGAGAGCACATGGTCCGAGGATACTTCCAAAGACTATGAGGCTAATGCTAGGGCACAATATGCATTGACCCAAGCATTGAATGAAGATGACCTTGCACGCATAATAAATTGTAAATCCGCATTTGAGGTTTGGAACATACTCATTGTGACTCATGAGGGAACGTCTCAAGTCAAGAGAGCCAAAGTTGACTTGCTACGTTCTCAATATGAGAACTTTTACATGTTGATAATGAGAGCATTGATGACATGCTCACCCGTTTTACAAAAATAACTAATGCTCTTTCTTCCTTAGGCGACAAGATTGATAATGATCAAAAGATAAGGAAGGTGATTAGAGCTCTTCCCAAAGCTTGGGAAGTCAAGGCGACAACCCTCAAGGAGCTAAACGACAAAGAGGAGATGGACTTCTCCGGCTTCATCGAAAATCTCAAGACACATGAGATGGAGATGAAAGTTAGAGAAGAGAGGGAGGCACCAAAGAAGAAGACCATTGCCTTCAAAGCCGCTCCTACCATACACGAAGAGGATGACTCATCGGAGGATTGCGATGAGGACTTCGCCATGCTCATCCGGAAGGTGGGCAAGATGTTCTACAAGAAGGGACGGCAAAGTAACTTCCGAAGAGGGAAGCCTCAAGGAAGGTACGAGAAGAAAAGAGATGAACCCGGTCCTTGTTTTCATTGCAAGAAGATCGGTCACCTAATTGCCGATTGCCCCGCTCTACAAGCAACCACATCCAAGAATGGGCAAAGAAAGAAGAAAGCCTTGGCCGCAACATGGGATGATTCGGAGTCGGAATCCGAAGAGGAGCACGACGCCGCCAACATGTGCTTCATGGCACAAGGAGACGACGCTTCTAAGGTAACACTTGATAACACTCTTGATGATGATGACCTCACTATGGATGAACTAGCACATTTCTTTGAGGAATTACAATATAGATATGAGATTTCGCAATCTCATAATAAAAGGTTAAAAAGGGAAAATGAGTCCTTGAAAGATAAACTTAATATTATTGAAAAGGAGAAAAATAATTTGTCTAATTCTTTTGAGAAAATAAAAAGTGATTTTGCAAATTATAAACTAGCTTGTAAAGGGAAAACCCCCATTGCATCATGTAGTAAAAATGATTTTGTAGAGATTCAAAAACGTGTTGAAGTTTTGGATTCTACTTTAAAAAGTTATGCATTTGATTTGAAAAAGATTGCATCTAAATTTCCTAAGGGAGTAACCCAAGGGAAACATGTACACCATACACATGCACGAAAACATGTACACCCACACAAGCATGCATACATGTATGGTAATAATAATAATGGTAGAATTTATATTTGCACACATTGTGGCCGCAAAGGCCATTTAGAAAAATTTTGCTATGCTAAGAATAATGTAAAGAATAAATTTGTTTGGGTTCGCCCCGGATCTAACCCCAAAGGACCCACTAAGATTTGGGTACCAAAAGAGCCACCAAATTTAAATGATACAGGTATAGGTGGATCTACACCCTCCAAGACTTAGGAGGAGGTGGTGCCCGGGTGGTTGATGCATCGGAGCTTAAAGAACAAATCATGCATGCATCGCTATCGTGGAGGCACCTAATTTTGGAGATTGCCCGTAAATTGGTAACATCTCCATTTAAGAGTTTAATTTTGTATATACAATTGTTATAGGATTGCTAGTTTAGTTTTATGCCTCATTGATACATGATTAGTATAAACTTGCAACTCCATCATGATTGTATATGCCATGTTTAGTTTTTTTTTTTTTGATATCTTTAGTTTCATGCCTTGTTTTATAGTATGTCCACATGTATAGTTTGTTATTTGTGATTATATACTTATATACATATACTCACATTATTTCATAAATAAAAATAAAACATTTGTAAAATTTTCTATTTAAGCAAATACCTTAAAGATGGCAATTGCGCACCTCAACTCATTCAAGAGGAATCAAGAGGATGAAGTTCAGAACCCGTCACTGGGTATTCGGCTTCAACATCTTTAAAATCTTTGTTTAAATATGAAAATAAAATTAAAATAGGATTGCATGTATTTTGATGTTTGTAAAGACTTAATGAAGATTTAAACCTGTTGGTGTACTCTTATATGTCAAATTTGTCATACCTATTTTTGACTACAAAAATATTTAAAATTTTTTTTTGGGCAGATTGCTGTTAACTGTTTTTCAGGCAAAGCCGGTCGACCGACCCTTAAATCTCGGTCGACCGACTCTGCCTGAGAGAGAAATTTTTATTTTTTTTCTGTGCTACCGGTCGACCGACCATAATTCCGGTCGACCGATGCTGACCTGCTGTGGTCTCGGGATATTTCGGTCGATTGACCCGGTCGACCGATCTTATTTACAGAGCTCTCGGTTGGATTCGGTCGACCGGACCGGTCGACCGATCGTCGTGTTTTTGCCCTAATCTGCTATATATTTTCATTTCTCTCTCTCTCTCATTTCACTCAGCGACCGACGAACCCATTTTTCCCCAAAAATTTTCGTTCTCTCAAATACTTCAACCAAATCCAAATCTTTTTAAAAACCCATCTCAAATCCTTCATCCTACTTCCGGATCTTCGATTTCAGCAACTTCCAACCACCGGATTCGGAGAATTTCAGGCTTTCTGTCTAGGGTTTGGACTTTCTCAATTAAGGTAAAAATCAAATTTTGACTCTAATCTTCAATTCTAGCTTAGAAATCTTTCTTCCTTTGTCACTATTTTAGGTTGCTTAGCTTCTAGATCGTGCCATAACCTGTTTTAATCTAAAAATTTCATTTTTATTCATCATGCCTAAGAGATCTCGAACTGAGAAGGGGAAGGGTGTTGCTCAACCTCATCTCAGGTTCCTAGACCTGTACGGCCCTTATAAATGATCTAGCTGCTGATAGATACTCCCATCTCTCCACTAGAAATATTAATTCAGGGAGATTTGTTACCATTCAGGATTTGAACATCTAGGTATCCCTCAAATCCTGCAAACAAATAATCTAGTTGTGTTCTTGACCATCAAGGAGCAAGTATACACTTCCCTTGTTCCTTACTTTTATGCCAACTATGAATTTGATGGTAACCGCATCACATCTAGAGTTCTAGGTAGGGAAATCGACCCTCTATCGGTCGGTTTGCTAGGATTCTGCATCTCTCCACTGGCGGAGCAGATGTGTATTCTCATGATTTACATGATTTCGAATTTCCTGAGGGTGAGTCTTCACTCACCGCCTCTACTCTGATTCACGGGGATGACAACCCCGGCTTGGTTAGAAATGAGGTAGTGAGTCGATACACTCTTCAATCTCAAGTCCTTGCCAAGATTATCTTTTTCAACATTGTCCCAAACATGGTGAGTATAGCCATGCTAGGGGTTGTGTACCCTTGATTATCTATTGCCTTCTTAAAGGCATTAAGGTAAACTTTCCTAGAGTCATTGCCTCTCATATGGCCTCTGATCAGATCCGTACTGCGGGTAGGAGCTTGCCCTACGGCATGCTTATTACCCATCTTCTTAGGGGTCTTGACTTTGATCTTTCTGCTGAAACTCCATCAAATCCCCTGACCACATCAATGGAGTTGTCCTGAAGATGATGGAAGCACAGCTGCGTAGACACGCCCCTGTGCAACCACCTCTTCCTCCTGCTGGTCCTGGCTCATCTTCAGCACCAGGATCTTCTTCTTCTGCAGCACCTGCATTTCCTCCTGAGTTACTAGCTCTTCTCTCTTCGGATGTCCGCTCTCAGATCGAGGCGCACCAGGCCTGGGTCGAGAAGCGCGACGCAGCCATTCGGGCGGAGATGGATGCTCGTGACATCCGGGATGCTGCTTTCGGGCGGAGGTCCGAAACGACATGTCATATTTCGCTGATTCCATGAGATTCGTGGATGTCCAGTTTCAGGCCCTTTTCTCAAAATTTGACATGCTCGTTCCTGATCGGACTCCAACTGCTTGTCGACTCCCTGCCACCGGTCCTCCATTTCCTCCCAGAGCTCGCTCTTCTCTTCCTCCACCGCGCACCAGAGTCGATGGCATGGATCCAGAGGAGGTTGCTTCTTCAGAGGAAGGTGGTGATGATGACGGAGACGGCGATGATGGTGATGATGGTGCTGAGGAGTGACCTCCCCTTTGATGATGTCAAAAAGGGGGAGAGTTATTTGGAGAGAGAGAGATATTTTGTGACACTTTGTTATTTTGTTATGTACTTGACATATTTTGTGTTGGACATCTTTTGCTTTTGTTATGTACTTGACATATTGTGTTGGACATCTTTTGCTTTGTCATATATTTTATTTTGTGTTGTGGACATGGATATGGTTATGTGTTTTATGTATTTATGTCATGTATGAGACTCATTTCCTTCATCTATGATATGACATGAGTATTTGGGTGAGACTCATTTCCTTCATCTATGATATGACATGAGTATTTGGCATCTTTTGTTGGCATGGAAATAAAATGTTTATGATTATGATTTGTGATAATATGCCTGAGTATGATTTTTATATATATGCTTGTGTTGAGGGGGAGCTTCATTGAAGACTCTACCCAAAATATCTTGTGATAACTACATATGTTTTGCCATCATCAAAAAGGGGGAGATTGTTGGCCAAAGGCCATTATCCCGGTTATTTTGATGATAGCAAAACATATTTAGTTATGTATTTAATAATCTTGTTTAAAAGGATTTCAGGCTCTAGAAATAGGTTTTTGACGGCTCCGCTAAAAGACTCACACATTTGGAGTTCGCCCAAGATTTGCATTCCCAAGCCAAAGCACATAGGAAGCTTCGGGAATATGACGTTGAAGAAAAGATCAAGAACAAGTCAAGACTTTGCTAAAGATTCAAGATTTGTATTTTGATTTTGTTTTTAGATATTTTGTCAAAACTAGATATTAGAAGTAGAGCTATGGGATTATCACACACAACCTCTTAGTTAGGTTCATGGCTTCAAAAAGATTTTCAATTCCATTTCTAACTTAGTTTTTAAAAGAGAACATATTTGAAAATACGCTTTTTAGAAAAACAATAGTTTTGGGAAAACATTTTCATTGAAAAACAAGTTTGTGTTCAAAAGAATTTTATCAAACTATTTTTAACATGATTGAAGTATGACACATGCTTATACTTCATGTTTTACAAGTTCCAAAATCTTACCCAAAACCCAAAACCAAAATCCAAGTTTTCTGGTTCTGGAAGTTCTGTTTTTCAGAACTCACAGTAACCGGTCGACCGGCCCGGTCGACCGATGTGCACAATACTGTGCACGTCTATATCAGTCGACCGACCCGGTCGACCGAAGTTCATTTTCGTTTACAGGAGTTTTCGGTCGACCGACCCGGTCGACCGATGAGCCCCAACGGTCATATTTTTGACCGTTGGCGGTCGACCGACCCGGTCGACGGAATCTGTCAAAAGTTCTGACAGATCCAACAGCTAGTTTTTCTGACTGTTTTTCTTTTTGGGATTTGTCTCCAACGAGTTTTTGAGGCTGTTTTTGACCCTATAAATAGAGGGTCACCTCATATTGATTAGACAACCATTACAAAATATTTCATAAGAGTTTTACAAAGATTTCAAAGCTTTCTTCATAAAAGATTTTCCAAAGCCTAAATTCCCAACACCCAACTTGTAGCCTATTCCTCTAGCTTCTCTCTAAATTTTGCACACCACAATCCCAAGCTTTACATCTACATATTTGGTTCTAGGATTGTGCAAGTGAGCTTTTGTAAAGTGATCAAGTGTGATCACTCATTTCTTCTTGGAGTGAAGTTGTAGAGCATCGGCCTCAAGGGAGCTAGTGAGCTTCGGGTGGTGTTGCGGGCATCACAAGTGTAAGGGACAAGTGTGTCCTTGTATGGCGATCCGGTGGGATCAACGATAGTAGTGCAAATCCTTCAAGTGTGAAGGCGGGGACGTAGAGCGTGGCTCGAATCTCGGAAACACATCCTTGCGTTGCGTTGATCAATTTTCCCTAACTCTACTCCTTTCAATTCTTGCACCTTAATTGTTGTATTTATTGCAAGTCTTTATTTGTGCTATTTGTGTGTGAAAGTTTTAATTCCGCAAAATTGCCATATTTCATATAGCCATCACCTATTCACCCCCCCCCCTCTAGGTGATTTCAACTCTCTCGGGACCTCAAATGATCTTCCTTGAGATCTGAAACGAGCTCAAGCGATCCTTCTTGGGTCTCAAACAAACTCAAACAATCCTCTTCTAGGGATCTCAAACGAACTAAAGATCTTCTCTTGGGACTCAAATGATATCCATTGCATGACACAGATGCAAAATGCAAATTACCCAAGCGATTTGCCGAAAAAACCAAAACAGACAGATCTTCCTCTTATCTGCATAAGTTGCAAAACCAGAGCCACAGCGAACTACACCGTTTCAGAACTGAACCAGCTTTCCTTTGATCTTTGTTGTATGCACCTAATATCACATCCAACACCTAGTATTACATCACATGTGCTCCTATGAAAAGTCCTTTGGTGTTTGGTGTTCAGCCCAACACCAAATCACTATCTGATTCGCTTTCTCTCCAAAACCTAACGACAGATCTCACCACCTCCTCCTTTCTTCAAAAACCCAACTTCGATTTTGAAATCAAATCCCACTCCAAACGCCAAGACGTCGCCTGGTTGGATTCATGTGCGATAAAACTAAATCTAAACAGATATGGAGAAACCCACGAACAAATTTCTGAGTGGAAGTTGTGATCAATTGAGATTCGAGGAAGATTAGGAAACTGGACAGGGATGTGCTTGAAACTCAAAGCAATTGCAAAGGATGAAACAGAGCAAAATCTGAGTTTCCAACAAAGACATGATTAGAAACCAGATATTTTTTATAACAAACCCTTGCAAATAAAATTCAAACCCTTGCAATCAGATTCATTTTTGTGATCTTAAGGCGGTGCAAGTTGCAAATAAGATATACATATTATAATTGAGATTGGGACTTCTCTCAAGCAGATCTTCTCTCAAAGAGAGATAATTTTCTTTTTTTTACTGAATACAAAAAGGGAAGTGTGAAGCAGATTGTCGAATATCGAAGAAGGCTAAAAAATGAAGTTTGCTTAAGAACAAAGTGAAAGTAGGGTAGCAAAAGATTTAAATTCAGATTGATATAGATTCAAATTTGGACAAAGATTGCTAACAAAAAATAGCCAAAGAACATAGATTGAAAAACTAACAAGAACTAAAAGAACTAAGAATAAAGATTGCAAAGGAAGATTCAATTGCAAAGAAGACTCCAAACATTTTTACTGTTACATTTCACAATGAACAGTACCGTCGCGGTACTATTCACGTCAAGAGTTAAGTTTTCCTTTTTTTTTGTCTGAATTCAGATCAGATTTGAAAAAGGAGAAAAAAGAAAAGAAAAGAAAAGAAAAGAAAGGAAGGAGAATACGTCGATGATGACCCTTTGATGGTAAGCGGAGATGATGACAATGAAGGTTGAAGAGGATCAAGAACCTTAGGGTTCTGATATCATGTTAAACTATGAAAAACTATATATTTAGTGATATTGAGAAGAGTTACAAAAATACAATTACATAAAGTCATGACTAGTCCCATGTTTATATAGACCTATGCAAGAGCAAATCCTATTCAAACTATGACTTGTAATACTATTAGGACCCTATAAGATTCCAAATTTTATTAGGACTCAAAAACTAAATAACTACTAATTAGTTAATTACTTAATATATCTAACATAAAACAATTAGTGCTTGCCGAGAGGGCAGCATAGCATACTTCATTTTGTGCATATGTGCATGCCAAAATAGAGGAGGCAGCACAAATTGTCACAGAGGAGGTTCAAATCTTGCATGTCAGAAACCTAGCGTTCTTCTAAGATCATTTTAGACAACCAGTTTGACTTTCACCCTAATGCTTAAAATTTAAAAAGTGTACAGCAGGAAAAGAAGTCCAATTAAATTGACATGAGGTTTGAAAGGTGGCTAACCAACAGGTCAGGGTGTGCTCTATTGATGATGTGACCTTACATTACGAACTCACTCCTAATTAATCTGAGTCTCACATTGTCGAGGTATGAGTGTGTAGTTGACTAAGTTGGTGTGACAATGTTGAGTCAAACAGCTGAATACTGAGAATGCATCTTCTATACATTAGTTGCATCAATACCAGTTCTTATAACTTCTCTTGCATTCCTTATCGACGTCTGAGCTAGTTCTGCTGCTGCACTCGCCAATTGTCGCAGCTGTTGACAATTCCATAAGGAAGTTATGTTAGTATCTGAGTGTTTCAACAATAAATTAGATTCATTAATATCAAAGATCTGAATAGCCCTCTAGCTGAAAACAGGTAACATAATGAATGCTGACGTTACTAAAGCAAAATCCATGGTCATGGGTACAACAAGAAATTCAAGAACTAGTTAAATAAGTAATTTAACTACAAAGTACAAAATTATGAACAAGTAGTAAAAACATACAAGCTAACCATCGCTCCTAGCTATCACAATGCTCTCATTTCTACTTCCTTGGGGAAGCATGGATAGATTATGTTTTGGGTCCTTTATAATTACTAGTCAGTTCCTCTGCAAATCCTCAGTCTAGTCTACTAATAGCAGTGTTTCGGGCTCCAAATATCTAAGCCAATGTCTTTTACAGTTACATGCAAGAAACTTTTTTTATTTTCCCTATGACCAGTTTAATAGTATTGTATCCTACGATTTAGGGGACACGCAGGCATGGTATTGCTCATGTCAGACATGAGAATCAAAATAAAGATATGAAGAGGTACAATCTTTGTTTATTAGGTGTATGCACAGGTTAGTTAACAAAATTAATCACTCTTTGATTTCTTTCTTTCCCCCTTCTATCCTCGGTTACTATTGTTCCTTCTCTTTCATTCTTTTTCGTCTTTGCCTTTTCCACTTCATTTTTCTTGTTCTTTGTGCTTGCACTATCTCTTCAACAAGTTTTTCCTATTCCGTTTGTCAATAGAAACCATAGAGGAAACTGTCTAAACATGTGGACACAGGAGCCATGTCTCATAGATACTGAGACAGCTCAAAAAACTAGGAAGGGGTTGTTCCAAAATCACAGCTAGTATACATGATTCCCATCAATCATTAATATACCCAAACACTATATCTTTTCACTGTTCGTATCAAATTTAATTGACATCCTCCCAATGCCTTATCTCATTTGATAATCCTTTTTAAACCTCTCAGCAAATCTAAAGAGTTTACAGATGTAAAACAGTTATAAGAAAACATACATATTGTTGTTACAATGTAAAATTTTTTTTGAAAATATAAACCAGTTTTAGACAAGCTGTTTAAGAGAGATAACAAAGGTCCACATAATGTGTTACTCCACATAATGTGTTACCCTAAGGTAGTTTACATCTACCCATAAACTGTTTACATCTCTATAAACAATTTACATTTGTCTAATATTTAGATTTACATATCCCTCTTCCTGTGACCAGTTCACATCCAATATAAAACTATATAAATCTGCCATAAAACAATTTTAAGAAATGTAGACAGTTGTTTAAGAAATTGTTAAGCCAGTTTACAAACATTTTTACATCTAATATAAACAAGTTTTCATTTTACACATTTTTTGGAAAATAGCAGGAGTTCAGAAAAGGGCATCATGTATTTCCATATGATTCCACCAGAGTTGTGTTATATTGTCCTTTCTTTTTCTTCATTCAGAAATATATTTAAAGGTTAAACTTACAAATGTTTTACATGAAATGTAAACAATTTAGCAGGGCACATAAATTATTTCCAAGCGGATTTGAACTACTTAAATTCAGTTTGAATCCATTGTATAACAGTTTAAATCCAATAGAAAATTGTCTACATCCATCACAAACAGTTGTAGTGTTATGAAAAAACAATAATGAAAAGAAATGACAGTAAATCTTCAGGAAAACATAGCACAACTGTTAATAAAATTCCATCAACAACAGGGAAAAACAGTCAGCTAGTACATGTACACAACTTATTGAAAGCGTGCCCCAAAAATCGATGAACCGAAAGTATAAAACAGATACTTTGACTGGAAGTAAAAGACTACTTGACCTGATCAAGCTTCTGGGTCTTTTTCGTATTTCGTTTCATGATCATAGCATCAATATAGAAGCATGGGGATGATGTATAACTTGTTGTTGGTCTATATATGCATAACAAATGAATGCAATTCCCTCCCGTAATCATAAGTTTGTGATGTTACTTAACATCTAGACTCTTATTTAAGGTGCATGATGGAGTGTTGTCTCCTAGTTGCATGAGAATAAATGGCATAACCAGTAAGATTAAGTCTGCACCACCAACTAGCCTTTAAGCTTTAATGACGCACCTCTCCCTAGTTCGCTGTTACCTTAGCAGGAATTAAGCTGATGCATAAAGCTTAGTCAATTCCTCCACAATTAACTAACATTTGATAGGAAACAAGCTTGAATAATGGTGATTACAGTGTAAACACTTATATGTTAGTGCCTCCAATATTCAGGACTACAAGCATACAGATTGCAAAGAATAACATCAAGCTTACATCTTCGCTCTCCGGAGACCCTTGTGGTGGCTGTATATCCTCAATCCATTCAACTTGTGCAACACGATACCTGCACCAATTATACACATAATTGAAGTTCATGCACAAAACAAGCCAATCATGCAGTTCATGATAGGTATCTTGCTTATTAATAAATATGCTGCCACTCAATGAAGTAGAGACTACAGAAACTCACCCATCTTGATCCCAGGATTCTAAAATGCGAAATCGCCTCCGACCTTCTACCTGCATACGTAACAAGCAGACAGCTTTAATATTAAGTTTCCAAAAAGGAAGACTGAGATAAAGTGTACAAAAAAAAAGGCCATGATTGCATAGAAAGGAACGCCAACAAAACAACAGTAGCTTGCACAGATTTTAAAGAATAAGAATGTGCACTGGAGAGTGCCACAGTAACCCAGTGCTAAGCCCTCGATTTTTAGCAGGCCTTGGGACTGTCATGGCCCTAAAAATAAAAAATAACAATAATTAAAAAAAAACCCCGAGAATATGGATTTGCATGTGTTGCAAATGATTTGTAAATAACTTCCTATCAGAAAAAATTGGCAAAAATCATTTGTATAAAGGAATCACATCTGATAACAGGTCTACAGCAATGTGTACAGTGCTGCAAGTTGCAATACCAGAGTAATTATACCATGAACTGTTGATTTGTCAGTAACAGACGTTGCTCACCAAATAACAATCATTTTAGTTTTTATTTCTAATCCAATGACCAGTCAATGGCCTGCAAATCAGTTTGTAAGTTAATGGCACTGGGTATATTACCCTCCGAAGTCCAGATCCTGAATTTGATTTCCCTATGATCAAAACTAGAATGCTGCAAAATTCTATTGGATCTGCCTTCAAAAATCAATATAAGGTGGTCAGCTCTGCAACTATCTTGATCCTGGGGTTGATTACGCCAACACCAAGACGAGGCTGCTTCAGTGCAGGCTCTGGTGAAGGTCAGTGTATGAAGCCTTAACTGTCCTATGGAGAGTGTGTTTCCCTTTCCACAATTAACACCTGTGACATCCAGGTCTTAGTGAATGACCTTTAGATAGCACGCTGAGGCTTGCCTCAAGAAAAATGAAAGTAGAAAATAATAAGAGATAACAAAAGATGCCAGAACTATAAGTTCATATTACCCAAAATGAAGTGGAGATCAAGCCAACAGTCCAATGAGCTCAAAGATTAGAGAAGGGGAGTTTGCCGTCCAGTTGTATAGTATTAAAGACGCAACCAAGCGGTAAGACACTTGAAGAGCTAAAATGGGGTCACAGGAATCAAATGAAAAATGCAAAGTAAATGGAAACTGAACAAAAACGAGCTTTACTCAAATCTCAGGATATAGAAAGGTGATCAGGCAAAAAGCACAAAGCATTTGGAGATGAAAAGGGTAAATGTAATTCCATGAATAAAATATTACATATCAAAAACAAAGAAAAAGGTTGTGGAAAGAAACAACTACTTTGAAGTATGGAGTGAAAATGTGTATTATTTTGAGATGTACAAGTACTGCTTAGGTACTCTGGCTGGAAAAAGATAAGAGAATTACTTATTAGGTAGACAACAAGATAAACCAGAAAAACATTCCAACCTTGCATGCCTGCAGCAGCAGCAGCAGCAAAAACTAAGAATCAATCCACAGTTAAGATGTTCTTAGCATGCATAAAACCTCCTGAAGCTTCAAGCAAATTTCTCTAGAGGTGGCGAAAGCGAACAGCCACAAGTTCAAATAAGAGCAAAAAAGGTTGCAAATGCAATAACCCAAAATTGAGCATTACACAAGATATGCACTTATACTAGATTGTGACCCTATGAAAGTTTATGACAAAATCATAACCATTATATATCAATATATGCAGTAGCATCTTCAATAAATTTAAGCATAGAAACAACACGAAAGCTAGATGAAATCAAGGTTGTCAAGCAAAAACTTGAGTTTACCTCTAAATAAAA